>PVKE010002252.1:5918-85567 GCA_004027555.1 Craseonycteris thonglongyai
TCAGTGCATAGTTATTTCTATTTTACTTTTTGACAGATAGAGAGAGAGACAGAGACAGAGACAGTTAGAGAACCGAACTGTGGGAACTCCGCAGTTCAGCACGTGGGTCCTGCCTGGGCCGGAGCCGGGATTCGATCCTCGGTCCTCATGGCCTCAAAGCGAGCGCTCAACCCGCTGAGCCGTCCCGGCTTTCCCTGTAGCTTCTCATATTTATAAATAGGCCATTGAATATGGTGAAGGTTTTGCTCATATGTCTTGATATGTTATTGTACAAATTAAAATGGAGCTACTTTGCAATTTCAATTCATAGAAGCTGATCAAATTTAGTATTGATAACTGTACATTAGGCTTAATTTAGGGGCTTTTAAAGTGTTAAATATAAGCTGGGGTGAGATCTTAATTATCACACAAACAGCATACTAATTAGATCAGTAAAATATGTCTATGGTCTTTTTTTCTGAGGATTTTTTTTTCTGTGCCTCTCCAAACAATGAATGGAAAATCCATTGGCAATTGCAACTTTAACAAAGTTGAACCTGAGGGGCTACTATCCAAAGTATAATACATTTCTACCCCAAGATTGCAGTCAGGTTATGTAGCGTGCTTGTTAATTCTTGCTGGTTGTTTGCTTCCTAATTATTTTTGGTGAAGGAAAGCTTTACGATATGTAGCATGGTGAGAGCAAAGATTTTTCTAAATAAACTTGCATTAACTAATTGGAAATTGTCCATATGTCACAGTAATAGCCATCAGCATATGAAGGCTGTCCGGAGAAAATCCAGCCACTGTCAGTGTAGTGAGAATGGGTACGTGGCTGGATAATTTCCGGACAGCCCTCATATATTTCCTCCTCTTTCTTACACGAAATGTGGTTTAAGGTGTATCCAGCATGCTGCTATTAGTTGTTATTCTTTTAAATTTGTTGCAAAATCCACTTGGGCATAAGATAAGGCTATATTTTATATGTAGTTAGTGGGAGAGAGTTTTGTTGTTATTACAATATTATAGTATCATATAAACTGTTAGGGTGTTGTCCTTCCTAAAAATGTGTGTTTATCTACTAGCCAGTTTTATGATGCCCTTTTGGGCACTAAGCATGCATTAAAGTACAGGATTAGATTGATTTGGAGTAATTTCTTTGTAAAAGAATTTGTGCCAATTCTTTTTCCTCTCCAAAGAAATGGCTTCAGAGCATGGTCTCCTTGCCTAATGTCAATTCCATACAGCTCCTCTGTTGTGGGTTTCATGTATGTGCGTGCATGCATGCATGCATGTGTGTGTGCCTTGCCCCCCTCCTCCCATAACTGGACTTTGCCATGAGGAAGATGTGTGCCTGTAATCAGGCATTTCTTTACTTTAGGGTTATTTGTCATTCCAGAAAGCATGAACTGAAAGAACAGGCTTGAGTTTGTGTGTGTGTTGCGGGGGGGGGGGGGGTGCAAAGTTATATAAACAGTATTCATAGTTAAATATTTGCTTCCAGGGAAGGTGAAAAATGCTTTGTACTTTTTCCTTTGGTTTTTTTCCTTTAAGGGAGCTTGTCATGCAGCAACAGAAAAAAAGTGGCCAAAGGCAGAGAAAACTCTTCTTTTCCATGTTGGTTTGTTTTTATTGTAAGACAGACCTTTCATGTTTTATTGTTATGAAGTTTAAACCTGGCCTAGAGGTGCCAATCTTTAGTGGAAACAGCTGCAGAGTTGGTGTCCCCTGATCAGGTGGGACTTTCTTTGAAGCAACATGTTGCCTTTTAAAAGGAAATGGAGCATGTGAGAACTTGAACCTGTAAAACTCATCAGCAGTTCCACCATTGTTTATCTCTTAAATAACTGAGAGAGCTAACTTTAAGTAAAACATTGGCATTTAAAACTCTTTTTTTTTATTTTTCCCTAAAGAGAACAGTCTTGTTATTTTCTGTCTTAAAAATCCAGAAATGAAGGGGGAAATCATTCTTAAGAATTGAAGATGTGGGAAGCCGGGATGGCTCAGTGGGTTGGGCGCTCACTTTGCAGCCCCGGGGACCAGGGATCGGGTCCCGGACCCCGGCCTGTGTGGACCCATGTGGTGGGCTGGGGAGTGCCCCCAGTTCGGTTCTCGACAGGGCAAGACTCCGGCCCAGTTCCTGCCCTGTGCAGCCCTGCGCCCACCTGTGGAATGAAACTATGTGGAGGAGCCGATGGTGTGCAGCTATGGAGGCTGTTCTGGGCCCTCCCCCTTCTCTCTGTCTCTGACTGTGTCCGTCTCTCTCTCTGTCAAAAACAATAAATACATCTTAAAAAAAAAAAAAATTGAAGAATTGAAGATGTAGTAGCCCAGTATAACTAATATAGAGCATACCCTGTCTTGTGGCTAGTCTGAACTGCGATTTTGAGCTCATATTTATACTTGCAGGTAAATATGCCTTTCATAGGAGCAAAACTAGATGGTTGGGCAAATACCTGAGCTTAAATAAGTCTAGAGATGAAAGATTTTCTACTTTATATTGATGATGTTGAAGCATTTCTCATCTTTGTGGTTGAGTGATACTGATAACAGTGGGCTTAGCATCATTCTTGGTCTACCGCTAGGAAAAGTTGAGCATCAGGGAGCTTTCTTTCCTTTGGGGGGAAAATAGGAGAGACAGGCATGGAGTCAGAGGGACAAGAAAAATGCTGAAATATTTTCCTTTTGGGCTTTTGATTTGTTTGCCAAAAAAATTCCCTTCCAGATGGAGAAGACCAAAAGCTGTGATTGTAAGCCATTCTGTTTTTACTGGCCTACCTCCCCATCCCATTGCCTGGTTTGGAATCTGGAAGCCAGTCCAAGTCCTTTACCTCATTTTCTAGTACCAATTTACTGTCTTACTCATCTTCCAGCTGCAAGGGGGTGAGGCAAGTCTCTTTGAAATTGAACCCTGTGCCATTTTATAAACCATGCAACAGCACATTCTTGCCAAGGAGTATCTGTCGCGAAAGCTCCCATTTTTCTGAAGTTCTTGAATCACACCTACCAGGTGGACTTGTGTCTGTGACTTGTGCAGTCGGATTAATCTGGGAATGAATCTGAACAAGCCCTTTATGGCCTTGTGTAGACTTGTTACTACCCTGGTTGCCTAGCGTTCCGGGCTGTTGCACGGGAAGTACAGTTTGTTTCTTGGCTGTATCTTACTGCACTGGCAATAGAAATCTTGACACTCCAGTTTCCCTTGGGAGGTAGAGATTGTTTAGGGGTTGAAATTATAGGGGAATCCAGTGTCAGGCAGGAGATGGTGGGTATAGTGGTTTTGGAGTCTGGCAGACTTGGGTCCAGTTCACTGCTCTACCACTAACTAAACAGTATCCTTGAGTAAGTTATTTTCCGCATCTAGAAAATGGGGATAATACCGTATCACCTTGCTGTTTGGTTTAAAAGATAATTTCAGGGCAGAGGGAATGGTAGGTACTTATGGAAAATACTGAAATGTTAGTTCCTTTTCCTTCTCATTATGTCAACTTTGAATAGTTTAATTATTATGGTCTGTAAACTGACTAGTTTTCTACCATTTTATTAAATTATATTGAAATTGGAATAACATGAGTGATTTTCAAACTTTGCATGTTGGACAGGGCAAAGTAATTTTTAATTAAAATTCATATTTATATAGAATACAGTCAGAGGAAAGAAATATACATCATGGCCACATATATATGGCAGGGAAGAATTATCAGAAATCATTCTGAGTAAATAACAAATAACTTTCTTCAGGCCAGCATCAGCTGGATTGTTGCATGGGTGGATGAAAAAAGATGTGGGGGGAAGCCGGGATGGCTCAGTGGGTTAAGCGCTCACTTTGCAGCGCCAGGGACCAGGGATCGAATCCCGGCCCCGGCCTGTGCGGAACCATATGCTGAACTGGGAGCTCCCCCAGTTCAGTTCTCTCTCTGTCTCTGTATCTCTCTCTCTCTCTCTCTCTCTCTCTCTCTCTCTCAAAATAAATTTTAAAAAAATTAAAAAAAAAGAAAAAAGATGTGGGTTAGTTTGCTAGCTGGTGATGAAGTTCTCTGGAGCAGAGAAGGTCAACTTGTTTGACAGGGGGATACTTTAAATGTTCTCACTGCAGTAGCCTAAACTCATGGTTAGACAGAGGAGAAGCTCTAGGAATTTCAGTAGCACAAATTTGAGAACCATTATGGTATATGAGAATTGGGACTTTTATGTGGTGCTTAATATTAATAGTAAAGGCATTAGTCAGGAGCTGTGTTGGACCATGGGACAGACAATTAGTAAAGAGCATCAGAATACTCTGAAAGGTCTGAAAACAAGTCTGGAGAGAAGAAAAATCAGATTTAGTTCTCTTCCTTGGCATGTATAAATTTTTTGATAATTGGGAAAATAAGTTCATCTCCAAGTTTGGGATGTGGGGTAACTTTTATTTTTCTTAGATGGTACCATAAACAAATACTTTCATTTTAATAGTTTTACATTCATTTTAACATCCCTTGTGGGAAAATATGTAGCTAGTACTCAAATCTATGGTTAGACCAATATTATTTAAGTCAAGGATAAAGTTAATTAATTGCATGCATTGATCTTCCTTCCTTTCTTCTTTTTTTTTAAAGAAAACTAGTAAATATGCAAGTGATGTGTAAATTTAGCAAAAAGTGAATGACCCACGTTTGAGAAATCCTGGTTCAAATGAGAATTTGGTCTTTTTTCCCCACAAACTCTGATTCCTGTGGAGTTTAATTTAAAATGGGGTATCCATGTGGTTTTTTGTTTGTTTGTTTGTTTCTGTTATACCAGACCGTTAAAATGGGCTTGCATGTGTTCTTTTGTTTTGAAAAATAATGTGTTAAAATTGCCCTGTGAGTAAAATGAGGGGAGGGAATTAACCACCACGTTTGGAACTCTTGAGGAAGTGCTTTCTGTCATTGATGTTTGACGGCCTTTAGGAATTGTTCCTGATCACTCCATTCATCTTCCTCAAAAAGTAGCCCTCACCGGAGTGCTGAAATGACAAAGGGTACTTGCTGCTGGCATTGTTGACCTGAGGTTCTCTGACTGTGTAACCCACCCCCCCCACCCTACCCCCCGGAGTGTAAGGGGCTGGAGGCTCCTGAGCAGCAGAGCATCTCCTGGAGAAAGAACTCCTGTCTTGCTCCCCACCCCCAAGACTTGTCTGGACAGAATGGGCATAGTTTAGCCCTTGCTGTGGGCAGGGGGCCAAAGGCACCTATAAAGCTTCTGACACTAACAGATGAGAAAATCAACTACCAAATTATGAAAAAACAATTTTTAGTAGATGTTCATGCTTATGAACTGTTTATTTTATATTTGAGTTACTATTATGAGATTTACTGTGTTTTTTTCTCTTTGTAGGTACTGGTTTTGGATTAGGACTTGTTTTCTCACTTACCTTCTTTAAAAGTAAGTGTGCCATTCAACGTTTGTTTTCTGATTAGCCCTTTTAAAAATTATTTATTTCTTTATTTGCATTGACATTCAGTATTATTTTGTTTGCTTCAGTTATACAGCATAGAGGTTAGACATTTATATAGTTTATTTGTGATCCCCCTTTAGTTTAGTACCCACCTGGCACTATACATAGTTGTTGCAACATTATTGACTATATTCTCCATGCTATGCTTTACATCCCTATGACTATTTTGTAACTGTCAATCTGTATTTCTTAATCCCTTTATCTTTTTCACCAGCTCCTATGGCAACCATCAGTTAATTCTCTGTATCTATGAGTCTGTTTCTGTTTTGTTTGTTTGTTTAATTTTTCAAATCATTACATATATGGGTTGATAGCTAAATAGAAAATTGTCAGGTAAAGACTAAAATTGGCGTCTCAGTTTACATGTAGTGAATAAATAAATCATCATGAATGGGAACTATTAGGGAGGGTGTATAGAAAGGTGTCTCTCCCTGTATATATTAAAGCGTTACTGAGATATAATTGACATACAATAAGCTGTACTTACTTAAGTGTAAAATTTTAACATTTTAACCTTTACATGTATATGAGTACAGGTGAAACCATTGCCTCCCCCTCCCCCCCCAAATAAATAAATAAATAAATAAAAGGTGAGACTCTTTACTACCTTTTCAACGTAATGTCCCAGTGTATGCATGCACATAGCAGGGACACTTCTGGAAAGCACATCTATAAGGCTGCCAACCCGTCCATTTATGGGCTCAGATAGGCCACTGTAAATGAGTGAGACAAAGAATGTGGACTCCAAAGAGGTCAAAATGTGTTGGATGTCCCCAGAATTCTTTCTGGGCATTGAGTCAAGTTACCTGATATCTTAAATATGATATCATTTTAAAAGCCTGTAGTTTATGCTAGTGAGTCACTTGGCCAAATCGAGATACTCAAATATTTCTAATTCTAATTTTTTTTAAGGAACTTGAAAATAAGAGTTCTGCTGATAATAAAAACAAGAGGCCCAGCAACATACATGTGTTCTGGCCAAAAACTCTCTTAGTAAGTAAAGGGCAGGCAAGATCCCTTTCATTCTGTAGAAGAACGTCTGACGCTTGAATATTGACCTCTTTCTATGAAGAGCTGGTGGGGAGTAGGTACCTAGAGAATCGTTATTAGCAGATAGTGGTGCTATGAAATAACCATTTGCAGTATTGGCATAAGTAAACCTCATGACTTATTATAATCAAAATAAGTAAATATTGATGAAGTTCTTATATGTTTAAAAAGTTCAAGCACCCTACTGAAAGGTAGTATTATTTGTGCTAATGTTAAGAAGAGTTGGGGAAGCTGGGATGGCTCAGTGGGTTAAGCGCTCACTTTGCAGCTCCAGGGACCAAGGATCGAATCCCAGCCCTGGCCTGTGTGGACCCATATGCTGAACTGGGGAGTGCCCCCAGTTCGGTTCTCACGGGTGAGACCCCGGTCCAGTTCCTGCCCTGTGCATCCCCAAGCCCACCTGTGGAATGAAACTATGTGGAAAAACCAATGATGTACAACTATGGAGACTGTTCGGGGCCCTCCCCCTTCTCTCTATCTCTGTATCTCTCTCTCTCTCTCTCTCTCTCTCTCTCTCTCTCTCTCTCTCTCTCTCTGACAAAAACAATAAAAATAAATCTTTAAAAAAAAACCCAAAAAACAAGAAGAGTTAAAATGAGCAACTGGTTAGAACTGACAGAGAAGTTAAAAGACTTAATTATGTCTACTGTACCATATTGTACCATTGCATACCATTCATATGTACCATTGATAATAGCTCAAACCTAGTGACGTAGATACTTAATAAATACTTGCTAAATTTGTAAGTTTATTAATTAAATTTTTTAACCATTGATGAAGCGTTGACAAAATGGGGCATGGTTGGATGCATGTTGAATGTTTATTGAACTCTAAGCAAATGTATTTAAGCCAGAGAGAAAAAGCTTATCTTCTCTTAATGGTTCCCTGTTGGGATTCTTTTTTTTCTGCTCACTAGGAAGAATGTGGCCGTTAGCTTTTGGTTCTGGCATGGGGTTGGGGATGGCCTACTCCAACTGTCAGCATGATTTCCAGGCTCCATATCTTCTACATGGAAAATATGTCAAAGTAAGTACAGAATTACTATTTCTGTGTCTTTCCAATGAAGAAGAGTTTTCTCCCGAGTCCCGGAACAATTCTTTATAGTATATATAAGGACTGTCTGGAAAGTATCCAGCCATGCAATATGAAAAATAGAGGCATTTATGGATTTTTTTCTGGACAGCTCTTGTGTAATTAATAAACTCTGTCATGTGGCACCACTGAGATCCTAGTTGCTCTGTGGCCTTTAGCGGTGTCAACACCACTGTGGTGCCTGAAGTCTCCACTCCCCTGTACCTTGTGATGCAGATGTGCACTCACCAGATATATACTCACATGTTAGCTGACTGGAATTGACAAACCTGCCTAAAATTTTACCATTGTGGTAAAGTAGATTTGTGTTAAATGTCTATAAGTTGCTCTTTTGTTCAAGATATCAGGATACCCTGTAAATGTCTCACACATACTTAAGCTAAACCGAAAGGCTTCTGGGACTCAGCCATTACTCTGCTTTTTATTGAAGAGGGTGGGTTATTGACTGTAAGTCGCACATAATTCTGCCAAAGTCCTTGTCTGCAGATGGATTTTTAATGATGCAGACAAGATGAAAAATTATAACACATGTCTCAAGAGGGAAGAAGGCCGCATGCTTCCTAAAGTTTTTGTGTGTAGCTGCATTTCCCATTGCCTTTCTTTACATGACTGATTACTGTGGGGTTTAAGTGAAAGGATTATGGGAACTGGGTGGGCAAGGACAGAGGGGTGTGTTTATTTTTGTATTCCCAGGGTCTGGAACAAAGTAGGCACTCAAATTTAAAACGAGTGAATGAAGTAGACAGTGTATCTATCCCACTAGATGGTAGTGGCCTCAGGCTTACTAAGGCACAGACTTATAGACTTCAGTGAAGAGCTCCACAGTCTCTGGATATGTGGAGTCACACCCCCAAGGTGTCCCTTCCGCTAGCATCCCTGTGGTCTGGGCGGCAGCAGGAAGAGCACAGAAGCCAGGCAACCTGGGTGTGAGCCCTGGTCCATCACCTGCTTCCTTGTGAGCTTGAGTTTTTTCCGCTTCTGAGATTCTTTTTTTCCTATAAAATGAGGGAAATAATTTCTACCTACAGGTTTGTTGTGAGACTCAAATGTGAAAATGTGTTTAAGCTGGGAGGTGCTGTATAAATAGACATGTTGGTTATTATAGTTGAAGCCAACCAAGAAAGGGTGATTGACTTGTCCACTGTTCCATCATAACAACAAGTGGAGCAGAAAATGTGGTACAAATGAATGTCCCAGTTCTGGTCAAAAGCTGTCACTAAATCTCCAATGACAGCATCCCACCACAGCTCAGCAGCCTGTGTCATAGAACCTGCTCAGATTGTCAGCTGCCCACTGACCATTTATGCACATCCGGGGCAGGGTTGTGAGCAGGCGGAGTTGGCCCCTGAGGAAGCCTGGCAGGCCTTTCACCACTGTCCATATTAATAAGCATCTGTACCTACCGGGCTGACGCAGGCAGCGAGGGGGACAGTGCAGTAGGAGGCACAGCTGCGTGGCACTGCAGCTGCCCAGTGCTTTTCACGGCTCCCCAGCTCTGCGCTTCCTTGGCACCACAGCTGGATTTGGGGGAGGACAGAAAGGGACAGCGAGAGGAGCTTCAGATTTAATTGTTTAAACTGTTTTCATTGTTGCAGACTGAGTTGCCATGGATAATAGCTCAGGGGTGATTATATGCATATTACCTACGTAATGGCTGGGAGTTACTGTGGAAAATATTGTTACATTTTTTACAGCCCTCTGTGTACTGCTCCAAAGGGGCCTTGTAACTTTATCTGAACTTGAGTCTGTGCCTCAGTGTTGTCATCCTCCATTCTCTAAAAAGAGGAGCAAAATCTCAATTTGGGGCTTTTTCAATGTAATCATGTTATGTAATTTCTCGTGGAGTGCCTACGATACCCTGTGGGTCATCTAGCTGCTTTATATTCTTTCTCTAGTCCTCCTCCACCCCCAGTAGACTTGTAAGAGGTTTTATTATCCTCATTCAGAAGAGAAATCTGAATCTTACTGAGGTTAGGAAATATGCCAAAGATCCCATCACTGGTAGGCTGTCTGATTCTGGACCCATGCTCTTTCTGCTCACCAGTGATCTACCTCTTTAATGGGTTTTATGAATATAGTTATCCAGGTACCAGTTGTTGAGCCCTGTCCCGATCATTTCCCATTTTCCTCCTGCAAGAGGTAGGGGAGGCCAGTCTTCAGAACCTGGGCAGGATGTTTACAGTCCTCTTGTGAGATAGTTTTAAAGCAAACCCATTGGTCCCTTGGGTCTGACCTGCAGCAGCCAGTTAGAGAGGGTTGTCAAAATACTCAGTTCTAACTGAGTGTCCTTACTTTACCAGGAGCAGGAGCAGTGACTTAAACACCGGAGAACATCCCATTGGGAGGAAAAGAGAAATCGTGTTTATTCCTCAGGAATACTGAAGTGCCTGGAGTAAGCTGACATTCTTCTGTAACAGTGTTATCAGTAATGCTTTAAACTCCAGTACACTGTTTATGTATTTGAAACCAAGTCTGTTTCTTGTTTTGTATTTTCTCTCTGGAAATTGCAAGGAGGTGGTCTTAAAAGAAATAAATTAAAGAAACATGGGCAGCCCAGTGCATTGCCTACATTTCTTCACCCTTGGTCTCTGCGCATGTGGAAGGCGATATTTGAGCTGCCAGCAGCTACAACTGCCTGGTCCCCAACGTTGCTCTCTGGGAACCGTCCTGACCCCCTAACGAGTAGTTTTTAGAACTGCCTGCACCTCATTCGGAGGTTGGAGATTGCGGCTGCGTCGTCTGATGGAGGTGACGGATGTCTTGAGGAGTCTTGCCTTGCTCTTTATGCTGTGTCTGTTGTCCTCACCGGTGGGCCTGGCAGGGCTCGTTTCAGTTGCCTGCTGCACTGAGGTCAGGTTGCTGGCTCTGTTGGCAGGTGTGCCACCCGATTGTCAGTGGCTCCCTCTCTTGATGTCACCGTTTCTCCAGCTTCAGGGAGCTTGACCCAGTCCAGGTCCTGCATGGGGGCTCTGTCCTGAGTGTGCCATACCCACCTGACAGGAGGGCCTGCCATGTTTGGGGTTGATTTTACCTTCATGTAGCAGTGGAGGTTTGAGGACAAAAGGTCCACTTGTAATGCTCCTCAGACTTTATTCCTTTGGTTCCACTTGAACCAGGGACACAAAAGTAGCATTGCAGCAATTTCTTATGAAAATAGCCATAGAACTCAGTCTTTTATATCTGATTTCTCTCTATGATAAAATTACAATGGGCAGAACTTGATCCCTCTTGTCCCTTTATCTTGTCAATGTTGACTGAGCGTCTAGTGTGAGCTATAGGCAGCAGGGACAAATGGATGAAAAGACAAGACCCAAGCCCTTGCCTTCAAGGAGCTTAGAGTCTGAGGAAAGATGGACATGCAACGTCTTTTGACCCTGGAAGAGGAGGGCAGGAGACAAAGTGCAGTGAGAACACAGGAGGAGTGCCGAGTCCCCTTAGGAGGGCCTGGCCCAGGCCAGGACTGGGAGGGACTTGGACACTCCAGACACAAAAGAGAAGGACGGGAGCCGTGCAGAGCCTTGGAATCCTGGCAGTGCACGTTATTGCTGGGAGACTACAGGCAGGTCAGCGTAGCCAGAGCGTGCAGGGGCAGGGGAGAGGTGTGGAGGGATGAGGCTGGGCACCAGGGACGGACGCGTGTTTGACCCCAGTTCTGCAACAGTGACCAGACAGTGATTGCAAGTGTTGCAGGGATTAGATTCAGGGTGGAAGTGCCTCCCAGCCCCTCCTGCCCTCTTCGTCTTTCACTTTCCTTCTCCTGAAGGTGTGTGACGCTCCGGAGCAGGAGAGGCAGCAGTGGCTCTGCCCTACACACTGGCCAGGCTCCTGTGCTCTGGGCTTTTTGGTTTCTTTGCATCAATTAAAGCCCAACAATGGGCCCCCGCCCAGGACTCTCAAGTCATGGCCATGGCTGGGTATAGCCACTCTGCTGTTTTTCACTCTGCCCTCTTCATTCCCGATCAAGCAGCCCATGTAATTACTACAAAAGAAAATGAACCTTGCAACCTGTTTCATCCCTTACACTTGTCTTCTCTGTATTTGCTTTAAAAGTTAATATTTCCTCCTAATTTTTCCAGGCGGAGAGAACAAGTCCCCTTCCAACACACGCGTGTGCGTGCACGCGCGCGTGCGCGCGCACACACACACACACACACACACACACACACACACACACGAAAACACAACCTGCTTACTGATTCTCTAGATATGTCGGAAGAATATGGAGTAGAAATGGACACTGGAATCAGAATTCTCTGTCTCATTGGTCGTTAAGTTTTAGGCATTTGTTTGGATGGATCCCCGTGCCTGGCATCTTTGAAATACTACTTACGTGCTTTGAGAAACTAGTCAGCTCTGTGAGGGAATAGTTCCGGGCAAAGGCCAGCCAAAAGAAGCATTTGGCTGTTTGCTTTAATTCCAAAGTTCTTTGTATTCCTGCCTTGTAGTTCTTAGCAGAGACCGGCCCAAAGCACAATGCCTGATCTTGTCCCCACTCCCTGCCCCCATCTCGAGTCAGCCTTCAGAAAGTTCCAGCTTGTTGGCAAAGGCGCACATTCTGTTCTACTCTAAGTTTCATTAGAAATTCCAGTCCTCCGAGGTCCTGTTCCCTTGGGGGCTTGTGAAACTTTGACTTTGCTTCTTGTCTGCCCTCCTGGAACCAAGTACAAGGAAATTCATGGGTCTGGGGAGAGAGTGATGGGAACCCAACTGGGCACAGGATACTAGGATAAAGCTGTGGCGCCCCAAAAGTGGCCTGCTCTGCCAACATACATAAATACATACAGTCTGAGCTTGACACTGTATAATTTGGCCCAGAACAATATGTATTTTGAACTCATTTAGGTAAATGACTTGGCAATCCCAGTCGCCACGGGGGAGCCTTTATTGGGCTGTCTTTGCCTTAATGCAGAAGTGGCCTCGGAACACAGCGTCGAGCCATCTTCTTCAGTGACTGTCAGCCTCTCATCCGTTTCGAAAGATCGAAGGCTGCAGTCTTGAAGTCCTTGCAGGAAATGCAGATATTGGGCATGAAGAAGAAAAATCTATGTCGTTTTGCTTTTAGTTTTTCCAAACCTCACTGTTTACATTTTTTTATATAACCAAGCCATAATTACATTTTACTTGTTGTGGTGCAAGCTGATTGTATTGTTGCAGGACTATTTTTGAACCTGTCCAAATAAACTCTGCAAAGTATTCCCACAAGGATGGACTCCGCTGAAACAGTCTTCCTCCTGAATGGTACGGAGACCAAAAAAACAAAAACAAAAAAACAAAACGGTTTCCTATTGCATGCTTTCTAATTACATAAATGCAAAAGGGGTGGAAGGGAGAAAGTGGAAAGTCTAAGTACTAAAAGGAATGTTAAATTTAGAATAACAAGCTCATCTGGAAGCCATCACCACTTTTTTTCTGTAAGTGTGCTGCAAGCACCACCTCCCCCTCGACACCAAAGGATGATTTTGGGGTAAACAGACCTGGGTAGGAGCAGGGCAGAAGTTCCCATGTTCACTGAGCAGCAGCCTCTGTGTGGAGCAAGTATGAGAGTCGGTGGTCACAGTTAGAGTAGTCAAGTGCCTCCAAAGAAGAAGGAAGAGGTTGATGGGGAACAAGGGAGAGGCAGGGCTATAGGGCAGAAGGAGCGGAGGATTTGGAGGTGGACAACCTGGTCCTCCATTTACTTGCTGTGTGACCATGGGGGTTGGTTCTGTAAGCTCTTCAAACTTCACTTTCATCTGTAAAGGGAGAAAAGTAATTCCTACCTTATAGACTCTGAGGGTCAAATACATGTGCTGACCGACACACAAGTATTTAAAAAGCCGTTGTTGCTATTTGAATAGAATGTGTTGTTTTAATGGTAGGTGTTTAATGGTAGGGGATTGTTGCTGAATGGAAAGGGCCTATCTTTGTGCTCAAGGAGTTGGCTTTTAGAGTCTAAATTAGCAAGATCCGAGGGAGAAAATGGGTGTCTCAAGTGAGTTCCTGGTAACAAAGAGCCTAAAAATTGTTAAAAATGTCTGTGCATCTTCACGAATAAGTGCGAATGTCAGTTGTTTTCACTGTACTCCGTTAAGATACCCATAAGTGAAGTCACCGTGGTTTCTCCCTTTTTGAAACTTCACCTTAGCTTTATAAAAATCAGGGCTACTTACTGGGGTACAGGGCCTTGGTGCTAGGCCAGGAGGGGTGGGGAGAGGAGGACCCTGAAGGAACTCTTTAAGGAGCTTCTGGCATGGTAGGAAATAGGTCAGTGAACGAACATCTACGTTCAGGACAATTGGCTTTAATTGTGTGATCCTCACTCAAGGAGTTCAGAGCCAGTAGATATAAGTGAGGGACAGTGATGTCAAGAATTCTCGGAGGAATTCAGGAGTGGCAGGCATGACTGTATTTCTTAGGGAAGAAACGGGGGCTAGAAAAAGAAGCTCATTATCACCTGCCAGTCATCACTCTATTTCTGGTCTAGCCAGTTTGAGCAAGGCAGAACTTAATTTGGCCACTTCAAATGAATCATATAATAATAGTATTTATTGAGCACATACTCTATGCTAGTTACTGTTCTAAGGCTAAATGCATCATGATTCCTAATTTTACAACAATCCTATGAGAGAAGTATTATTATCCTCATTTTATAGATAAAGAGACAGATTGTGAAAGAATAACTTGCCCAAGGCCAGACAGCTAAGAGATGATACAGGTGGGATCTTTAGTGATTCTAGAACCTAGACTTTCACTGTTCTGCTCTGCTCGTTGAAGCTGTTTAAACTGAGAAGGATCACTCAAAATGGTTTGATCCAGTTATTATAAAACTTTATTTGACACAAACCTGACTGAAGTAGTTGACATTGATGAGAGTCAGTTTCACTGAGTTTAAATTGATAAGAACAAGTTGATCCAATTTGAAATGGTCATATTGCTTAAAAATAAATGGAGACACTGAGATAGCTCAGCAAGTTGAGTATTTGCAGTCTTGAGGTCCAGGGATCAAGTCCCAGCAGCCCTCACCTGTACAGGTCCATGTGCTGAACTGCGGTGCAACTGGTCACTGCCCAAATGGCAGTGAAGGTTCATGCCCCCCATGCAGGAGGCCCCCAGTTTAGTTCCTGCCCACTGTGGCCCCATATCCACCTGTGTGGAATGAACAACTAATGATGTACAACTATGGAGACTGCTCTGGGCCCTCCCCGCTTCTCTCTCCCTCCCTCACTCTCTCACCTCTCAAACAATAAAACTTTAAAAAATAAAAAAATAATGGTAATTCTTATGTTTAATAATCAGAAACATAATTGTCGACCAGAGCTTCAGGTCAATGTTAATGAAGAGTTTTGCTAAATTCTTATAAATGTAATAAAGCATCGTGACATTTTATTGACCTATATATCTTAAAAACTATATATACTTTTCAATTACCGGTAGGTTTTTTAAACATAATTTACAAATAGTAAAATGCGTGCACCACTAGGTAGACAATGGAAACCCTTTGTATAATGTATACTGATAATATTTACTACCTTTATTTTACTTTTAAAGGCTTAAATTTTTTTGTAACTTTGGATTGTGATAGAATTTTACACTTACAGGAAATTTGTGAAAATAATACAAGAAACTACTTTGTATCCTTTACCCTTGCTCACCAATTGTTCACATTTTTCCTTCATCATTCTGTGTGTGTGTGTTTATGTATATAGTATTTGTGAGCCATTTGAGAATAAGTTGAAGATATCATACCCCTAAATACTCTAATGTATATTTTCTAAGAATAAGGACATCTTATATAACCACGTGCAATTAGCAGAATCAGGAAATTAAAATTGCTACAATAGTATTTTCTAATCCAGCAGTACTCTGTCTTTTGACACCAGGGACCGGTTTCATGGAAGACAATTTTTACACAGGGTTGGGGCAGGGGGTGGTTTTGGGATAATTCAAGTGCATTACATTTATTGTACACTTTATTATTATTACATTGTAATATATAATGAAATAATTATACAACTCATCATAATGCAGAATCAGTGAGAGTCCTGAGCTGGTTTTCCTACAACTACACAGTCCTATCTAGATCCTCTGTGATCCCTAGATTCCTCACATGTGCAGTTCACAATAGGGTTTGCACTCCTATGACAATCTAATGCTTCTGCCGATCTGACAGGAGGCGGAGCTCAGGTGGTCATGTGAGCAATGGGGAGCAGCTGTAAATACAGATGAAGCTTCACTCACTCACCTGTTGCTCACCTGCTGTGTGGCCTGGCTTATAACAGGCCATGGACCACTACCGGTCTGTGTCCTGGGAGTTGGGGACCTCTGATCTCATTTATAGTACATATCCAAATTTTGTAAATTGTGAAAATAATATATTGTCTAGCTATTGCCCCCCCCCCCCCCCACACACACACACACCTTGAGAACCAAACTGGGGGCTGAGATTCAGTCCTTTGATCCTGGGGCTGTAAGATAAGCACTTAACCTGCTGAGCCATCCTGGCATCCCCCTACATTTTTATTATAATATTTATGGCCTAGTTTTAGTCTTACTATTTCTCAGTGAGGTAGTTGACTTTAATGTTTTTTGGGTTTTTTTTAAGATTTATTTTTTTATTGTTTTTGACAGAGAGAGAGATACAGAGACAGAGAGAAGGGGAGGGCCCAGAACAGTCTCCATAGTGGCACAGCATTAGATTTTCCCACATAGTTTCATTCCACAGGTGGGCACGGGGCTGCACGGGGTAGGAACTGGACCGGGGTCTCACCCCAGTGAGAACTGAACTGGGGGCACACCCTAATTCCGAATGGGCCGAGGCCGGATTCGATCCTCGGTCCCCAGGGCTGCAAAGTGAGTGCTTAACCCACTGAACCATCCCAGCTTCCCCTAATGTTTTTTATATATTTAAAGCTCCTAACTTCCTTTTAAGTGGGTGGCCCCAACTGATCATTTCTATGGGTCATTGATTTTCATTTGGAAGAAAGGCTTCCCAGAACTTTCACTATACAGCATCCTCTGTTATCATCTGAGCTGCTTCCCTGGGTCGCTGTGTAATCATGAGAAAGTCACTTGATCTCTCTGGGCCTCCTTGTAAGATGGCTGTAATGATCCCTTCTAGCCACACAGTACAGAGGTGACACCAGGCACTGTTTTCCTGTTATTGAGGAAAAACATGTAATAGCCAGCTAAATGTTTTAATAATCAATTGTGTAACAACTTATGATAGAAAGGATCACCCCTCATTTAAACTGAAGGTATGTATCAATTGATACTTATACCACAGAAATAAAGAAAAAGCCCACTACTGTTCCAGACTTTACTTCCTCTTCTCTCTGGTAGACTTCATGGATGAAACCCAAGTTCTACTTGTTTGACCAGGGAAAGTTCTGTGAAGGAGTATCAAGGAAATTACAGGTCTGCCCTTGATTCATTGTAGTAGATACCCTTCTTGAAGACCAGAAGACAGAACAACAGAAGGTGATCCATAGAACATAGAATCAGCCAAATCTATTAAAGTTTCTTGACTCCTCCCTTGGGCCCCAGAAAGCAGCCAGAAAACTACTTTTTGGCCTGGACTTGCAAACTGTAACGTCCCAGTTCAGTGGAGGAAAGGGAACGTTGGAGGATTGTTTCAGCATTACCAGAATCTCTACAAGTCTTCCAGTGGCCTCCCAGCCTTTAACCTCTCCCCTTTTACCACGCTTAACATTGCTTTACACATGTTGGTTCCTGTTCTGAAATCTTTGGTGGCCCTCCAGAAATGCATACATATAGGTCCAAATTATTTAGCCTAGCATTCAAGGCCCTCTACCATCTAGCTCCCATCTCTACCTCCTACTGTTTGCCTTGCACCCACTCCATTGAGTAATACAGAATATGACTCTGCTCCTGACTCGCTGAGCGATGGATCTTAGGCAAATCCTTTTCCTCCATGGGAAAGGGTAATACTTCTCAGGAAGTAGTCTCAATGAATTCTCCAAGTAAGCCTGCAGTTGGGTACTATTAAAATTCCTTTTTCACAGATGAAGAAACTGAGGTTCAGGACGTGCCTGACTTGAGTAAGGTGAGAAAGTGTTGTGCTAAAGCCTGGGCTTGATCCCTGGACTTGGTCTGACGCAAGTGCCTTCCCTCTGCTCTACGCAAACCTCCCTAAAATAGCTTTCATTTTCTGGAACACATGTTATTTTCCAGGAACTGTGCTGAACTTTTTGCATCCATTTATCTCCTTGAATCCTGGCTCCCTCTCATCATCATCTTACCTTAACCATCACCTCGTTGAGACGTCTTTGGAGGCTTCTCCCATCCCATGGCCCATTGGCTCAATTAGTTCCTAACACTGAGTAGGAAGCCCATTCATCTGCTTACTTGTACACTTTCTACCTCCCTGTTGCAGAACTTACACTTCTTGACGGCTGGAACCTTAGGTGTCTAGTCCAGTGTTGTGTCCCCAACCCCACTGGCACATAGTAGGCATGATAAATATTTGTTCGATGAATGAGTGACCCCTGATAACAACTCTGTAGGGTACACACCGTGCCAGCTGTGTTTTACAGAGGAGGAAACTTGCGGAGTCCCAGAGTCAGTAGGTAATGAATGGAGCAAGGATTCAAACCCAAGCAGGAAGACTCCAGAACCTTCCATGATGAATCCTAACAGCCTCCAGCTCCAAACTTGGAAATGTGGATACCCTTGGTCTTTAACTGGCAGAAGGCTGAGGGACTGGTTCTCCTGGGCCCTGGCACCAACCCTCTGATTCGGTGGGGCAGCCTGGGAAGGAAGGTGGTTTGCTTGTTTTTACTCTTCCTCCAGGAGAGTGCAGAGGTTTGGACCCCTGTGGAGGCCAGGCTGACTGGGATTAGAGGAAACAGCTGGCCTGAGCCGGTGCCCTGCGGGAGGGAGCTCACATTCCCCAGCCTCAGGGAGGGAGCGGCTCCCCACAGCCCAGTCACATTCCAGGTCGGTCATTTTCCTGAGCCCAGATGTTTGCTAATGAGCTGGGGAGAGAGGCTTTTCAGTCCCCTACCCCAGCTCCGGGCCCCACATTACCTCGGCCCCAAAAGGCTGGCCCTGGGCCAATAGGCTCTGGCTTCGGGCCTGTGCCCTGTGCCAGGCAGGCCTGTCAGGGCAACTGGCATACCACTGCCAACCAGGTGCATCTCAGTGAGCTTGGAGACGCCAACGTGACAGGTTCTGCCTTTCCCACTGCAGCCCCATCACCCTGGGTCCTGGTGATGCAGGATCTCTGCACGGGGAGGGGCTCTCAGGTGGCCCCCAGGGTGTGTGCGGTGGACAGAGGAGTACAGGCTTTGGAGTTAACAGGTCTGGGTTCAAGTCTAGACTATCAGTCACAAGCCACATGATCTTGGGCCAGGAACTATACTTTTCAGGGCCTTAACTTTTTTCACCTGTAAAATGGGAACAATGATGTGACTATGGTAAAGATTTTATAGTGCTTAGCATAATGCCTGGCGTGTAATGGTACCTGTTATCATGAACCAGTCACCTTCCAGACCCCCTGCCCATGTTGTGGCCCTCCTGTAACTACCAGTCTTCCCCAGATAGGTGTGACTCAACCCCAAACCCATGTCCTCAATTAGACGATTGGGATTGTTCTAGAATCTCCCTGCAAGATTGGGACTGTTCTAGAATCTCCCTGCAAGATTGGGACTGTTCTAGAATCTCCCTGCAAGATTGGGACTGTTCTAGAATCTCCCTGCAAGATTGGGATTGTTCTAGAATCTCCCTGCACTTGCGAGAGCAATGGCTGAACTGTTACGGGCTTCTACTCCTGGCTGGCTGTGAGATCTGACAATCTCATTAGGCTACACAATTAGCTTCTTACCAAATGAGACATCCACTCCCCACCCCACCCAGGGTCCCCATTGAGAATGGTGGTGGTAAGCAAAATGGTAAGTATTTCCCAAGCACCTGCTGCGGACAGTGCAGCCAGACTGAGCTCTGTGTGATGTGACCGTCCAACAGATAGCTGGTGTCCCCTCTTACTGTGTGATTTTAGGCTAGTTACTTAACCTCTCTAGGTCAGGGGTGTCCAATCTTTTGGCTTCCCTGGGCCACATTGAGAGACGGACTGTCTTGGGTCACACATAAAATACACTAACACTAATGATAGCTCATGAGCTAAGAAAAAAATCACAAAAGAATCTCAATGTTTTAAGAAACTTTATGAACTTGTGTTGGGCCGCATTCAAAGCCTTCCTGGGGCCACGGGTTGGACAAGCTTGCTCTAGGTCTTGGGTTTTTTTCACTTATAAAATGGGGGTGGCAATACCGATTATTTCATGGAGTTATCATGTAGGTGGAAAGTACTTAGAATGGGACCAGGCACATAAGCACGGTGCTCAATATACATATGCTGTTATGATTAGTATAGTCATCCTGTGGAAGCACTTAGCTAGGGGCGGACATATTTCATCCAGTCAAATATTTTGTACACCTTGCCTGGCTCCACCTTAAAGTGCCGGGGACACTGAAATCCCCATGACTTCTGTGATTCCTGACCTCAAGGAGCCCATAGTCTAGCAGAGGAAAGATTTACTCAACGAGTCTAGGAGGAGAGCAGCACTAACAAGAGGTATGTATTCCCTGCTCCAGGATCACTCCAGAGGAGGAAGGCTTTCCAGTTTGGTGCTGGAATAACGCGGAGATGAAAGAAGGGGGAGGGACCCCCCCCCCAGGCAGAAGGAACAGCATAAGCGCTAGAAGCCATGGAGATGCATGCTGGGCTTGGAGAGCCCAGATCTGCCGGAATATACCACGGACTTATCAGCAGGCCACCAGGAGCCACCCAGGATGGCATTGGACAAGCAAGCCTGCCATAGTCTGGGGGCTTCCAGCCAGGCTGGACACAGACAACTGGGACAAGAAAGCAAATCTCCAAGACCCAGGATTGTGCCCTGGGCCCCGACTTTCCTAGAGCAGAGCTAGTTTCTCACTCCACTGAGCCCAAAGAACAGAGGGTACGGCTGCAGTCCACCCAAGTGCCCAAGTGCCCAAGTGCAGGCGGATTAGCTGGGTGCCCCCACCCCAGGTGAGGCTGGGCGCTGGGCCCGGCGCGTTGCTTTCCCAGGAGCCAGGGAAGTGAGTCTATTTCCTGGCGCTGTCGTTCCAAATAGTCCTTCCCAGCGCTCCCAGACCCTTCTCTGGGTGCTTAGGCCAAGTGCCCGAGTTGAGGAAAGGCTTGGCGGAGAGCGAGTGACACTAGGGTACTGAGAGCTCGGCTCGACCCAGGTCGCAGGCCGGGAGCGGATAGGCTGGACGCCCCGAACTGCGGAGTGAAGTCTCCCGGTGTCGGGACTCGGCGGACTGGAGCGCCACACGCTCGGAACAAGACTGCAGTGCCCGGTTCCCCCATAAAAGGAACACCCCGTCTTTGCCACCCTGAGGCCTGGCAGCGCTTTGGGAAAAGTTAAGCGTAAAGAAGTCGGAGCGCAGAGGAACCCGGCGGAGGGCGCTTTAGAACGAGCAGAGGCACCGGGCTCTCTGCCCCGCCCTGGGCGCGCCGGGCCAGGGCAGCCCGGCTGCTCCGCCGCGTTGTCGGTCCCCGCCGAGGGCCCGCCCGTGGCTCGCGGCTCGCGGGCTGGCGGGCGGGCAGTGGGGCCGGGGCCCCGGGCGGCCGAGGCGCCCCCTCCTGTGCGCCCGGAGGGAGAGGCCGCGCGCCCGCCCCCCGCTCTTTCTTGTTCGCGTCCCTCCCTCCGCTGCCCCCGCCCTCGCTCCCTATTTGGAGCGGAGACACCCCTGACGTCGGAGCCGCTCGCTGCCCGCTCCCCCGCACCGCGCGCCTGCCCGGGGACCGCAGACGGCGCGCCGCGCAGCCCAGCCGAGCCTCGCGGGGCCGCCGCCAGCCCTGCCGGCCGCCTCCCCGAGCCTCCCGGGCCGCTGGGCCCGCCACCGCGGCGCGCAGACAGCTCCGCAGGAACCAGCGGGTGCGCCGCGCGCGGTAAGTCCCGCCCGGGCCGGCACGCGGGCGCCCCGCTTCCAGAGGCTTCGGCCGCAGGGGCAGCGCCGCGCCCCCGGCTGCGAGCTTCACCCCGGCCGGTCCCGGGGTCCCGGGCACGGAATCGGGCGCTGAGGCTGGGGGCGCGGCGCGGGGTGTCCCGGGGGGGGGGCACCGCTGCGCCCCTGAACCCGTCCCCAGACTCCCCCGGGGTTTTCATGCCTTGGTAGGGGGTTTCCGCGGCGAGGAGAGAACGGGAGGGAGATGCATGGCCGAGCAAAAGCCCGGCGGGTCGGGGGCGGGTCGGCCGCGCCGGGAGCTCGGCCGCTGGGCTCGCGCGCCCCCGCCGGTGCCCGGGCCGCAGCTCCGCTCCGGTACGTTTCTCTCCGTTCGCCCCCCCCCCCCCCCCGTGTCTGTCCCCGTCCCTGTTTCCGTCCCTCTTCCTCTGGTTCTGTCCCTTTTCTGTCTCTCCGTTTTGTCTCCCTGGGTTGTGTTTTCTCCCTCCGTTCTCCCCCTCCGTGGGCTCGCTCTCTCTCTCTGTGTCTGTGCGCCTCCCTTGTCGCCCACCCTCCAATTCGGACAGCCCCCGATGTCAGTGTGGTCGGAATAGTTTCCTAGACGCTGGGGAAAGAAGAGAACCCCTCTCCCTACCTTCCGCCTGCCCCCCGGGGCCTGGCCTGGGTCATCCCCCTGCAACTGAGTCTGGGGCAGGGGGAGCCAGGCTTTCCGGGGGCTCCACCCCCGCGGTGCGGCCTGGACAGCAGGGCCCGGCTGCCGGCCACCTGCCCGCCCGCTCCCTGGGCGGGGCGATTCTGATCTTTTACAAGCAGCAATAAAGGGGCAGCTGCCTGCCTTGGCTGGCCAGGGGGTTGGCGGGCGACCGGGGAGAAGGGCACATTTTCAGGCTTTCTGAGGCCCTGCCCAGCTGGAGGACAGCAGCCTGTAGCTACGGGAACCCCAGGAAAACAGAGGTCAGGGCCAGAGGCCAAAGGCTGGGTGCTGGCGGGAAATGGGGGTGAGGAAGCCATGTGTCAACAAACTCCTCATCCATTGTTACTGTCAAAGGACTGGCCTCCTGAAACTCCCAGATTCACGGAGGTGGTTTGCCTGTAGTGGGGGCGAGACAGAAGGCAAAGCTGGAGCATTTCCTTGGTGGCCCCCAGCCCTGTCCCTCGACCTCCCGGCCAGCCTGGACCTCTTTCTCCTGAGCCTGTGTGCGGGAAGGGTGGACGGGGGCATCATCCTTCTAAAGTGAGATCTCGACTGAGTTGAGCAGCTTCCCCCCACCCCCAACCCCAAGGGTCAGATGCAGGGGTTCCGGGGAGGTCTGCAGGGGCACTTCTGCAGAGCAGATGTGTGGGCCAGCCTTGCGGCAGGTCAGGAGCATGCATTGGTTGTGGCGCCGGCTCTGGGTCTGTGGGCAGCAGGGCCGCGGCCTGGGTTGGGGGGTTGTAGCCAGGAAGGTGGAGCTGCCTGGCAGAGGCGGCAGGCCTCTGGGGCCTGGGCTTGGCCCTGCGCGTCCGCCCCCTGGACAGTTGGTTCATGTTCAGCCAACGTGCTGACGGAGGAAGGAGGCCACCCTGCGGCGAGACAGGGGTCATGGGATCACAGTGGCCTTAAGCAACCGCACAGGAGTCAGACTCCCTTTGAGGGAATCTGCTGAACCGGACCATCCCAAGCTGCGCTTAGGGAGCTTAGGGAGGGCCTCTGGCCTGGTCTGTAACCATTAGACTCCCTTGTCCCCCAGCACACAGCCAGCCAGCCGAGGAGCTTGGGCCTGAACTTGCCCAAGACCCCAGAGTGGGCCTGGGAAACCACACGGAGCTGACCAGGGCTGGGGTCTGACACTGCCTGGGCCCCCTTTCCGTTGCACCATTCAGGAAGTCCCCTGCACTCAGCCATGGCTCCACCCTTGCTGATCCCTGAGCCCAGGGCCACAGACCACGCCCTGTGCACCTAGGCGTGCGCAGCCCGGCCCAGCCATGTTTTTCTTTAAGTTGGATTCTAGAAGGGACTTATGTCCCCTGGACCCTGTCCCTTCAGTCTGTGACCCAGGAATTAGACTCTAAGTCTAATTAGAATCTCAGCTCCCACCCTGGCTAGTGAGTGTGTAAGTGGGGCAGTACTCAACAGTTTATAAAACCCTTCAGCTCATTTGCTTGGGTTTCCCTGAAACCCACTTTCATCAGGGCAGGTGCACCTCTGGGTTTAGCTATTCTCAGGACCACCCAGGATTCTGTGGGATGGAGCAGGGAGGGGAGGGGGACCTCGTGGAGGCAGAGGGCTATGGGCAGAGTCCAGGGAAGAGGACTGTCGCCCAGGGTGACTAGCACTAATGGTGACATTTACTGAGGACTCACCCCGTGACAGAAGCCCTCCCTGGAGGTGTTTGTGCACAACTGCCCTATGAGATAGGTACTGTCAGTATCCCCGCTTCACAGATGAAGAAACTGAGGCAGAGAAAGGTTACAGTGGCTGAGCTAGAATGGGAACCGAGGTCTGTCAGTCAGTTGTGGGGAATAGAGGAGACTCAGACCCTGCTGTGTGTGTGTGCGCACGCACGAGTGTGTGTGTGGGGGATGGGGGGGTGAGTGGATGTCCTCTACCTATTGTGCTGGGCCCTAAACCCTGAGTATTCAGATTTACCCAAAACAGGAAACGGGGAGCCACTGTTCACTTGTTATATAAAATCGAGTCTTTGCTCTACAAAGGGCTTCACAGTGGCTGGGGACCCGGCCTGAGGTCTCCCGTGAAATGTAGGCCCCTCTGCTAAATTTAAGACCTGATTCCAGGCACCAGGATCCGGGCTGTGCGGTGGGTGTGCCCTGTCGGCGGTGCTGTTTTGGGGGACCCTTCTCTCGGGACTTGGGCTGTAGCTCCTGACCTGCTGGACTTCAGAATCACGTGGGAGCCCATACATATTCCACGGCCCGCACCCCAGATGCTAGGTTCTGATCCGGTGGGAGGCCCAGCTGGAGCCTATCCCCCAGGAAGCCACCAAAGACGGGTCTCCTGTGTTTGTTCACTGTCCTGTTTCCGGCGTGGGAGGTACAGGTGGCCACTTCTTGATCTGTGCCTCAGTTTCCGCAGCTACAATGGGTCAGCCAGTGTGTCTCTGGACAACTTCCTTTCTGTGTGGTTGGCAGCCTCAGAATGAGTCGGGTGTTTGCATGAAGCCTCTGAGGATCAGGAGGGCTTGGGTTTGGGGGTGGATGGTGGAGTGGTAAGAAGGCGACCACCCCGGCTGCAGATGCCCTCGCTGAAGCCTCCCTTCCACTCTGAGGAAGGACAGGGTCAGACCTTCCCCAGGCCCTGAGGAGCAGGGCTCAGGCATGGCCACACTCTGGTCTGCAGCAGAGTTGGGAGTGGGGCTTGAACCCTGTTCCTGGGGCTCCCAAGCCGGGCTGAACCGGGGTGTTAACAGGGGTGAGAGACAGCGCTGGGGCCTGGGCAGGGGCAGGGGGCCACAGGCCTCATGCCCACTCCAGACCATTCCCTGGATTCCCGGATGCCTTCTCTTCCTCTGTTTCTTGCTTCCCCATCTGTGAACCTTTTCGGCTGCAAAGGTAGCTGGTGGTTACTCTGCTGCTGTCCAGGTTCGAACCTCCGTTCTGTTTACTGGTTCTAACTGTTCTAAGCACCTTTACGTATATGCACGTATTCAGTCTACTGCGGAGGCACAGAGAGGTTCATTGTAAACGGCAGATCTCTTTTTACAGTCTATTATACTTTTTAGTAAATCTCAAGCAGGTTTCTTAACCTCTTTGCGCCCCAGGCTCTTCATGGAAAACTGGGGAAGTAAGAGTATCCACCACATGGGGTTGTTGTAAGGACTGAATAAGTGTGTTTACGTGGATGTGCTTAGACCAGTGCCCAGCCCCTCGTTAGAACCAGCCCTTCCTGCTCCCTGCAAGGCAGGGAGAGGCTGCACTGGGCTGACTGGGCTAGTCCCCCTTCTCCTGGCCTTTGCTCACACACTTCTCTCAGCCCGGGGCTCCCTTCGTCTCCCACCATTGCTAACTAGCTGTGCTCCAGTACTAAATCCGGAATTAGGGATTGCTAGTCCTTGCCCTGCACAGCGGCCTCTGACTGACCCTACTCTAAACAACTTCCTTTTAATGCACCTCCCTGCCCCCCTTCCCTTAGGCTCTGAGCTCCTGGGTGGGCACAGGGTCTGGGACCGCAGTTCCCCTGCCCACACCTGGCCTTCCCCTCTGCCATCCTAGAAGTACATGAGCATGGCAACGGCAGAGAGCTGCATGGCTTAGGGGCAGGGCCTTGCTCGGCCTGTCTTGCTGGGGGGCCTTGGGACAACCCCTTTGCAAAGGGGGATCAACCCGGGGAACCCCCCTTCCTGCTCTGGCACTCTGGGAGTCCCCTGGCTTGCTGTGTGACCTTGAGGGCCAGAGAGAAGGGCTGAGAATTTGTGGGTGAGGCTCTCATGGCTCCAGAAGGAAGGTCCGACTGCTGTATAAAAAACAAACAAAAAAACCTTAGCCGAGTTGCTACTTGAAATAAGAAGACAGGATAAACCAATCAAAAAAATAAAACCTGCTAGCAAAGAGCCCACCCCAGTGCTTGCGAGGGCAGCCTGGTTCTTAGGGGCTAGGTGTGAGGCCAGGGGAGGGTGGGTGTGTCCCGACAGCACACGTTTGGGGGAGAGACTAACCTAGCCTCCTCCCTGCCTCCCGCTGCAGCACCCTGCTTGGCTCTGATGCCTGCCCTGCCTTTTCCCCATGACCCCCCTGGGGAATCACTGGCCTGAGGTGGGCACCTGCTGGGTGCTGGTTGTTCTCCAAGGAAAGTGCTGTGCTCCCCGTTTTAGGGTTGAGGGTGCAGGGAGGTGAACTTTATTTCTGGAAGTCACACACAGCTCCTAGCTTGTGGAAGCCGGAGCGGGCTGCTGGCCCGGAATGCCGAGTGCAGCCCAGCCCCCTCCTCCGAGGCCCCGGCCAGGGCTTGCGGAGGGGCTGGGCCCAGTTTGGATTAGAGAGGCCTCCTCTGTGGACACAGCTGGCCCTTAGGATTAATGCTCAGCTGTGTCCTAGACGGGGAGAACGATAAGGAAGGTGGCCTCGATTTAGCTCATGTCTCCTCAGCTTCTGCCACAACGGGACCCTAATAACCAGTCCCCGTCCTCCAGGCCAGCAACTCCCCCAAAGAACTCCGTTCTCTCCCAATAAACCTTGCTACTAACCTCAGCCCCAATCTCTGTCCGCCTCTCCTAACCTCAGTTCTAACCTCCTAGTTTCAACTCCAAATCAGACCCAAGTGCTCATCTGCAAGGTTCCATTAAAATCCCAATCTCAATTCCAAGTCCTGAGGAAACCTGCATGTCACTCCGGGTCCCCATCGTCTCCCTGTGCCCACCTGCCCTGACATCCTGAAGAACCGTGGTGGGATCAGGTAAAGGACCAAAGTTCCTGGATGGCTCTGAGGCCTCTAGGGGGCCAGTTCAGCCTGGGGAGAGGCCACTGGGCCTCTTCTGCTCAGCCAGGGTCAGGCCCTGAGTCAGAGGTGAATTCCCTGTGGACGGACGAGCAATGTTAGGCGTGAGGACGCCTCCTGATGCTAAGCCGGCTGAAAAGTGAATGAGGTGGCGGGTGAGGAACAAGTTCATTCGATTTCGTCAAGATGTGCTTGTACTGAAAACACGGCTTTGCTGTCCATCTCGTGAGTGAGACCGGAAATGTGTGGGAGAGAGCCTGGGCCGGGACAGACTCCTCTGGGATGTCTGGACTCACCTCCTACTGTTCTCCCCACTCCACACCTCCCTGTTGGGCTGGGGGCAAGGGTCCCCTGGGCATTGGGATCTAGGGACATTGGATGCGTCTCTGCTTCTGGAGGGCTGCTGCAGGGACAAGGGATGGGAGCCAAGGGGAATTATGGGATGGAGAGAACTACGTGCAGTGGAGGAGGTCACAGCCCTGCAAGCTGGCCCAGGCCCTCCCACAAGCCCAGTGGAATCAGCCCACCTGGGTTTTCACTGCAAGAGCAGGCAAGACCCCCTCCAACATCCTCCCCTCTCCCCGGACACTTGACAGACTACCTGTCGCTTTTGACAAAGTGGGCCGAAGGTGGTTCTGAAGGGGATGTCATCCCCGGGGCAGCCCGACTCCAGTGCTGGGTGTCTGTGGGACCAGGGAGACAGTACTGGGCTCCTGCTCCTGATTCAGCCCAACCCAGGAACGCCTGGGGGCTGTCCCAAGACACAGAATCCCAGACTGACTGAGTCTGGACTGGTCCCCAAGCGTCATCGGAATCACCAGGAAGCTTGTTAGAAATTCAGACTCACACCCACCCCAGAACTTTCACTCCACAAGTCCCCCAGGGAATCTTGAGGCTCTGGCAGGCTTGGACACTCCGTACGGGTTGGAACATGGGGACCTAATTATCCAGGGTCACAGCGTGGGTGGACATCTGACACTCAATCCAGCGTCCTTTTCCCAAAGGACCCCCTTGCAGGCAATGCCCTCCTTTCTGAATCTCTCCAAAGCTCCCGGCCTCCACTGTTTTTGAGGTGGGTGAGTGGGCGCAATGTACAGAATATGAAGTACAGGAACGTTGGGAACGTCCCCTCCGCTGGGATCCTTGGGGGACACATCCTTCCCTGCAGCGCCATCTGCTGGCAAATTCTGGCATTGTCCTAGCTAATTGGCTTGGCTTGTCTCCTGCTGGACTCGGGTTAGGATGGAGCTGGGGGTAAGGATGTCTGTGTAGTAGACTCAGGGCTTAAGGCTCTAGTAGGGCATCCAGAAAAGAAATACAGTCTAGTTTGGAGTCAGGTTTTTTTTTTGCCTGAAGTCCAGACAGCCAAAGTGGCCTAAGCATCAGGCTGACCAGACGTCCCGTTTTAAACAGTACAGAACACAACAGTCCTGTCCCATTTCACACTGTACATAAGGCCAGCCTGGTGTCACTGGGCGAAATTCAAGGTGTCAGTAGGCTGATCAGATGTCCTGTTTGAACTTGGGCTGTACCGTTGTTTTCTGTCCCGTTCCAAATGGAACGTCTGGTTGTCCTACCAAGAATTCAGTGATATGAAGATGGAGGTTAGCTTTCCTGACAGCATGGCAGTGTGTCCAGGAGACACGCTGGATGGTCAGCCCTCGAGGGCAGGCACCGTGTGGGCAGTTTTTTGTGTCTCCCCGGAGGACCCACAGCACCAGAGTGAGGAAGGAACTAGTGATGGCTCGACACTCAACACGTGCTTGACACGCAGGGTCCAGTTTAGTAGTAACAACAGCCTTTTGCCATGCACAGCATCACCATCCCTGATACCTAGTACTTTATAAAGAGAAATGCAGTGTGTGTTTATCTGCTAGCCTCCCCCGGAGGGCTTTTCATAGGCCTCATTTAACCTTCCTGAGGCCCATCCCACGTGCACCTAGTTTTGAGGTTCATAAGGGAGAGCGAACTTGTCCAAGGCTCACTTGTCCACTTGGCTAGTAAGTGCTGGAGCGAGGCTTTGAGCCCATGCTTGGAACACTGCTGCCCCTGCTGCTGAATCTCCTGAGTCCGGTGGGCTCACCTGAAGGTTGTGCTCTGTTCTAAGGTGCTAAAGGCCACGGGCATGATGCTTCGGGTTCTGGTGGGGGCTGTCCTCCCTGCCATGCTGCTGGCTGCCCCACCGCCCATCAACAAGCTGGCCCTGTTCCCGGACAAGAGCGCCTGGTGTGAGGCCAAGAACATCACCCAGATCGTGGGCCACAGCGGCTGTGAGGCCAAGTCCATCCAGAACAGGTGGGATCCACGGGGCTGGGCCAAGGGGAGGAGGACCCGGGCCCAGTGGGGAGGAAGAGGGCAGGGCTGGCCATCCCTGCTCCCATCACAGTGACATGGGCACTGTGACCTCTCCTCCAACAGGGCGTGTCTAGGACAGTGCTTCAGCTATAGTGTCCCCAACACCTTCCCGCAGTCTACAGAGTCCCTGGTGCACTGCGACTCCTGCATGCCAGCCCAGTCCATGTGGGAGATTGTGAGTACTGCTGCCGGCCCCTGCCCAGCCTCCGCCCCGGCTGTCCTGCCCCACGGGCCCCGCGTGGTCTGGCTCACCAGTTCTCCTAGCTTCACCTTGGCTTTTCTCACCTTCTTTGCTAGCTTGATACCTGACACCAACTCCCTTTCTTTCAGTCTCTCTTACTTGCTGTGCTCGTTACCACCACAGGGCCTTTGCACATGCTCTTTCCCCTATTTGGAACACCTTCTCCTTCTCACCACATTAACTTCTGTGTGTCCTGCTCTTGGCTCAAGTGGCATTTTCTCAGGGATGGAGGGGGCCGCCTAAGGGTCCTGGGTGGCCGTAGTAAGGAGCCAGGGCTTCTCTCCAAGGGCAGCCGGAGCACCGAGGGGCATTTGAGCAGGGGCAGGCCACAGTGGAGGTTTCCCCTCAGGGTGCCCTCTGGCTGCTGTGAGGGGACAGGAAGGAAGGGGGCAGCCCTGGGCGTGCGGAGACAAGTCAGGTGGCACCCGTTCCCCCTGGACGGGCCCACAGAGCTAGCTGGGTTGCCACAGGTGGGGTCTGGGGTCTCTGCGATTCTTGGTCCCATGAGGAGGTGTCACCCGTGAGACCCTGCCCTAGGCCTTTGGAAATATGTCTGCCCTTCTCTCCTGCCCTCTGCAGGTGACCTTGGAGTGCCCCGGCCACGAGGAGGTGCCCAGGGTGGACAAACTGGTGGAGAAGATCCTGCACTGCAGCTGCCAGGCCTGCGGCAAGGAGCCAAGTCACGAGGGGCTGAGCGTCTTCGTGCAGGGCGAGGACGGGCCGGGCTCTCAGCCGGGCCCTCATCCCCACCCCCATGCTCATGCCCACCCGGGGGGGCAGACCCCCGGGCCCGAGGAACCCCCAGAGGCCCCCCACGCCGAGGAAGAGGGGGCTGAGGACTGAGGCCCCTGACTCTTCCTCCCCTCTCATCCCCTGTGGAATGCTGGGGGATGTGTTGAGGGGAGAGGCTGAAGCCCCCCCTTTGGCACTGGATGGACTTGGATTCAGACTTGGACTTGGAATGCTTCCCAGTTGCCATGGAGATCTGAAGGGAGGGGCTGGAGCCAGGCAGCACAATTTAATATATTCAAGAGTGGGGGGAGGAAGCAGAGGTCTTCAGGGTTCTTTTTTCGGACAAGGTGTATGTGGGGGGTTCTCTTCCTTTCTGCCTCCTAGAGATGTGCCTCCGGGAGGGGCAGGAGGTTGGCTGAGCTGCTGAGGTGGGGGTGAGGCCATCCAAGATGGCGGGAGCCAGGCTGAGGCCCCCACGGCCTCTGGGGTGCCGATGGTGAAGCTGAGCCCTGAACTGAGGGTGGGCCCCTTGCCAGCAGCCGCCCTGAGGAAGGGGCTGGGTCCGGGCTAGGACAACCACTGGCAGAAGCAGGGAGCTCCAGCCCCACAGGCCTGCCCAGAGGCCTCCACCCTATTCCCATCCCCAGGGCAGCTTCTCCCAGTGGCACTGAAGTGACCCTCCCTCCATGGTTGGGAGTCAGGCCTGGGCAGGACCCTGCTGACTCACAGCCCGGGATCTGGGCGCCAGGCTCTCTGGGCCTCTGGCTTCCTTGGTTGTCCACGGGAGACAAGGGAGGAATCTTTCTGGGCCGCAGGGTGGGAACGACCCTCCAGATCCTCATGGAAGAGCATCCCTCCTCTTCTCTGAGGTCTGAGTGCCGCCCGCTGTCCCCTACGTCCCAGGCCCCCCAGAAAGCTGGTGGAGCCAGCCTCAACCTGTTGGGGGAACTCTTTCCAAAAATATCTGATGGTGGGGAGGGGTTTCTCTTACTCAGAGGTTCCAAGGAGGGACCTGGGAGGGGTGGACTCTGGCTGAGCCTCAAGAAGCAAGAGGTTTATTGCAGCTCCAGCTGGCCAATCCCACGGGCCTCCCCGCTCCCAGCAGCACTTTAACCCTAGTGGGGAGGGCGTGGGTGGACCAGACAGGAGCAGATGGGCGGGGAGGAACACCCCTCCACCCAGAACTGCCTGTGTCTGCTCTTCTGTCCCCAGGGTGGCTACCAGCCCCACCAGGCCCCTGCTTGGGGGTGCCCCAGCCCTCACGGCTATCCTGACAAGAGCTTCTGGAGCTTGTAACCAGTAGATTGTCTCCCTGACGGACCCAGAGTTTTCTCCTGAATAAATTCGTTCAATGTCTGTGTCCTCCTCACTGACTGGCTCTTCTGACCCAGGTTCCCCCCGGAGCAGCAGGGCCTAGCAGGAGGGGTCAGGCTGCACAGTGCAGCCCCTCCCTGCATCCTGGTGACTGTCTTTCCTGCCATAGTGTGCACCCCTGGTCCCTGCCTCCCCACCTCCCGCCTTTCTCCTTGGGTGCCCATTTCTCACCTTGCCTGTGCCTTGAGTGGGCCTCCCCAACTCAGTTTTTCTGTTTTTGACCCTTGGTCCCTTGGGCTTGCCACGTGTCTAGGCTGATCATGTGTACTGTGTCCAATGGGGCAGTACCGTTTTTTCCTGTCCCGCGTGAAACGGTCCATGTGCTCAGCTTACTGACACCTTGAATTTCGCCCAATGAGACCAGGCTGACCCGACGTACTGTTTGAAATGGGACAGAAAACAACAACAACCCCAAACCAGTACTGTCCCATTTAAAATGGTACATGTGTTCAGCCTCCTCAGGCCCTCTCTTCTCACGCTCACAGTGACCCAGCACCAGCCCGGGCCTGGGCCCCAGCCTGGTGTAGCAGGAGGGGAATTGGACAAAACTGGGGGTTACAAACTAATGTGCGGGGCCAAGGACTCTGCATACAGTAACTCCCTTCACCTCACTGCCACCCAGGGGTCCAGACACTGCCCTTGCTTTGCAGACAGGCATCTGAAGAACAGAGAGATTAGGTGATGTGCTCAGGGTCACACAGCTAAGAAATGTCACCCAACAGGACTCAAACCCAGGCTGGTGTGATCACTGCTCTCGGGGTAACCTTAGCTGCGAGTTGTTAATCACCTACTGTGTGCTGGGCTGGGTCCTGACCCCTCAGAAGTCCTTTCCTCCCTCATAATGACCCTGCGAGTTTGGTAACATTACCCCCATGCAATTGAACTTGGGTTCCCCAAACTATTGAGACGCGGCAGGGAACGTGGCTGGGTGGTTTCGCAAACACGTTGCTGTAACCACTACATCCAGGCAATTTACACATACTATTTCTAATCCTTAGGAAGTCCTCGCTTTGCTAATGAGAAAAATGAAGGCTTCTATGCCTTGGGAGTGATTTGCCCAGGTTGGGAGGGAGCGGCCCCAGGAGTCTAATCTGGCGCCCTCTAGTGACACCTGGGTGCCCAAGCCGTCCTCTCTTGGCACCTCCGCGCTGTTGTGCAGGTGGTGCGCTTCCCAGCTCCAGAACGGCGCTTCTTGCCGTTGTGCAGGGCGCAACTTGCATGGTCCTCCATGGTGGCCCTGCATCCCTTGACGCGGAGTTGGGGTGGAGAGAAGTGTACCTCCTGCATGCAGACTTCAGTGACCCCTCAGTCTTGTAGGGACAAGCTGTGGCCATATTGATAGTCTTCTCTATGGCTGGAGGTGAGGGCTCACGTGAGGGTGCAGAGAAAGTGCCACGGGGCTTCTGTGGACCCAGACCGGGTCCAAGTGAAGGACTGCCTGGGGCTGTGGTCTTGGTGCGGGGCCTCTGGGACCTGAGCACGTGTTGGCAGCACGTGTATTGGTCAGGAGCTGGCTCCATCCTGTGTACGGAACGAACAGGCAGGGTCTAAACTCAGAAACATGAACCAGTCACAGGCTGGTTGGAAAGAAAGCAGGAAAGTGGGTTGGCGTGGCTGGTGGCAGGCCGGGAATGCTAGCCAGAGTTCAGACTTCATTCTCTTTGCAGTAAAAGCCCTAGAAGTGTGTGCGCAGAGCTGGGTTCAGGGAGACTAAAAGAAGTGTCGTGGGAGGAGGACCAGCTGGAAACTGCAATAGTTTAGGCAGGAGATGATGGAGGCTCGAGTTGGGCAGGGGCAGTGCGTTTGGGAGCTGAGGCCACATGAAGGAGGCGCTGTTGATTGGATGTGGGAGCGGCGAGTGGGAGGAGCCAGATTGGAGAGACTAGAGCTGCATCCTTGGTTGTGAGGGTTTGCCTTTGGGAGTGAGATGTGTAGGGACTGCCAGTTTTTCTCTTCTCCAACCTCAAACTGAACCAAGACAGCCCAGAAAAAAAAAATTGCAGCTCCCCCTCCTCCATGCCTCCCCTGCCTCCACTCCCCCCGCCCCCCGCCCTCCTGCAAGGGCATAAAAATCTTTACAAGGGATTAACACTGACACAGGGCTGTCAACGCAGGCCCCTCCCCGCATGGGCTGCTAATTGGTCCCGGCTTCCCAGCCTTATTTGCCTGTACTTGTATGAGCCAACGAACCTCATCTAGCTTTCTTCCCTTTCTCTAAGCCTCAGGGAAAATCCAGTCTGCCTGGGTTCAAATCCTGGCAGAGCCACTTCCGAACTGTGTAATCTGGAGCAAGTCACTTAAGATCTCTGAGGCTCAGTTTTCCCATCAGTAAAATGGGGAGTAATGATCACACCTTCCTCACTCTCAGGGTCCTGGTGAGCTTTATACAAATCAGTGTGCATAGAGAGGTTGAAACGGTGCCTGGCATAGAATAAGACCTTGGTCAATGCCAGCCATTATTATGATTATTGAGGATAAATGATTGGCCCATAACCACTGGTGGTGAGGCTGATAGTTTTGTTCATTCATTGAACTTAAGAGGACTGTCCAGAAAGTATCCAGCCATGTACCATTTCTTGTTATATTGACAATGGCTGGACTTTTTCCAGACAGCCCTTGTATATTGACTGACAGCCTAACATGTGCTGAGGATACGGCAGTGAACAAAACTGACAAATCTCTGCCCTCTTGGAGTTTACCAGGGGTGGGGGCGGGGGTTGGGGTGTCAGTGGTCTCTTGTGAGAGCAGCTTGGGCAGCCCTCACACCCTCCCTGAACCTCGATTTCCCCATCTCTGCAATGAGAGGCCCTCCTTGGTCCTCTAGGTACTGACAAGAATGGAGGCCCAGGGGCTGAAGGTGTCCTGAGACTCGCTGTCCCACTGTGCATTCAGCCTTCTCCTCTAGGGAGAGAGCACCCCGGGCCGAGAAGTCACCAGGCAAAGGCTAAGCATTCTTAAGGTCCCTCTCTACCCTAAAATGTCAAGGAAGTCTAGGACATTATCAATCCATGACGGAAAGGATCAATTTAGGAGCACGCAGGGGACTCCTGAAAAGTTCTTAAATTCAAAATGTGTGACCACAAGGTGGCACCACCGCCCAGACCCAAGCTTGATATGATTTCTTTTTTAGTTATAAAGTACAGACCATAATATAACAAACATCTGTGAATCTATCACCCAGAATGAACAAATATTAACATTTTTGTCATGTTTTCTCTAGGTGTTTTAAAAAATAAAGGCTATCAAACATGATAGCAAAAGCTAAAGCGGAGGGACTAATATTCTAGCCCACTATGTACCACTTATTTTTCAAAGCTAAAGTTCAGCAGGCAGCTCCTCTGTGTGAAGTGGTTCAAATACTCATTCTGTTCACATCTTCACTACCTCAGTTTCAAAGTAACAGAGAATTTAAGCAGCTTTGCCAAGTAAACAGAGCCAGTAGCAGAATCACAATGATGAACCAAGGGATGCTGGGATAGCTCAGCAGGTTGAGGGCTTGACTTGCAACCGCGGGGTCCAGGGAAGGAATCCCGGCCCTGGTCCATGCAACCCTGCAGTGCGACTGGTACCGGTACCGCTGGGATGGCTCGGCAAAGGTTCTCACCTCCTATGCGGGAGGCTCCAGGTTCAGTCCCCGCCCCACGCGGCCCCACACCCACCTGTGTGGAATGAAACCATGCAACAACTAATGATGCACAACTATGGAAACTGCTCTGGGCCTTCTCCCTTCTCTCTCTCTCTCTCTCACCTTCTCTCAAACAATAAAGTAAATCTTAAAAAAAAAAAAAAGAATTTAAATTGGAGACCTTGCTCATAATGAGTTATCACAAGAAGTAACCTTTTTTTGACTTCTCTGTATGGCAGGGCGAACATCTAACTGCTGAACTGTTCTGCTTGTCCCTGTGAATGACACTGCTCCCTTCTGAAGCTTCGGGGCCCCAACCTCATCCTTAGGTCAGGATATCATATACATTATACTTCATTTCCCCCGTGTCATGTATGTGGGGTTCCCATACATATGTATGTAATTAAGTTTGATTTTTTCTCTTGTTAGTCTGTCTCATATCAATTTGATTATTAGATCAGCTGTAAGAACCTAGAAAAGGAAAGTCCTCCCCACCCCCGGCCCAGAGGCAGTACTTTTCTGTTTCTATGGAGGGAAAACGGTTCTCTCCGGTCTCTAGATTTCTTTTCTATTGCTCTTCATTTTCTTGTTTTTCTATAGCATTGTCACTTTACAACTAAGTATCTATTAGGCTGATTGTTTATTGTCTGTCTCCTTCTACTAGAATGCAAACCCTATGAATCTGGGATCTCTGTTTTGGTTACTGTAACGTCCCAATTGGTCAAAACAGTACCTCACACTTAGTAGGTGCTCAATAAATGTTTGTTGAACAAATGAGTGGAAGCCACAATATTACTCTGTGAAGTGTCCAATGAGACTCTTCTTAGCCAGGCCAAGAGATACACAGCGGGATCACCCCCTAGGGTGCCACACCCCACCCCTCTACCTGCAGTCACCCCTCAACCTAGCCCTCCTGGCCTGGGGTTCCCCAAATCTGTTCACAGTCTCTTAAACTGGGAGCACCAAGGGGTCAGAAACTTCACCCTTAGTGCCTGGTGCTATCGGGGGATGGTTTTGTCTAGAGACCCTGAGGAGGAGACAACCTTCTGTTTAAGGGTTTGAAGAAAGTATTATACAAGTTATTATAAATGATATATAAATATAATATTTAAATTCTTTTATTTTGAATTTTTTTTTGTTGTTTTTGACAGAGAGAGAGATACAGAGACAGAGAGAACTGAACTGGGGGAGCTCCCAGTTCAGCATATGGGTCCTCATGGGCCGGGGCCAGGATTCGATCCTCGGTCCCCGGCGCTGCAAAGTGAGCGCTCAACTCACTGAGCCATCCCGGCTTCCCCTAAATATAATATTATATATGTATATATGCGTGTGTATGTGTGTGTTCGCATATGGCTGTCGAGCACTCTGCCCAATATCTCCCAACGGGCTCCCCCTGGTGTGGTGACCTGCGCTGCGGTGGGCAGCCCCGCACGGGGGCCAGCTCTGGTTAAAGGCAGGTCCCAGCTCTCCTCTGACTGCCTCCTGCGCGGCCGCCGCCAGTGGGTTGGGGCTGGATACGTGAGGCTAGGAGGCGGCCACAGCTGGGGAGGCCACCGGGTGCAGCTGGGACACTCGGATCGATCGACCCTCACAGGCCTGGGGTACGGGGGACCCCGCCCTCCGGCGAGGCGGGGGCTCAGCTCTCCCCGCCCACTGCAGGGCGGGCGCCGGCTCCTCCGCGCGGGGGCCGCGCTCCTGGCAGCTCCCGCCGGGTTCTCCGCGGGCGCCGGCCCCTCGCGGCGCTCCCCGGGCCCCCTTCCCTGTCGCCGCCCCGCGGCGCGTGCCGCAGGCGCCAGCGGCGGAGCAGCGCTGAGCGCACCCAGGTACCGAGCGCCCGCGGGCGTGGGGCGCGCGCGCCTCCCGGCGGCCGCGTGGGGAGGGGGCGGAGGCGCGGCCGGTGCTCCTGTCCCCGCCGGCCCGCGGCTTTGACCTCTGCTGCCCCCGCGGGGGCTTTGCGGTGGCCGGTGGGCCGCCACTGTGCGCCCCTCCGTAATCACTCCCGCCCGGACCCAGCGCCCCCACACGCCCACCCGCCGCGGGGGAGTGTCTCCCACCCCCGCGGGGCCTTGCCCCAGGCAGGCGCCCTCGCTCCGATCTTGCCGCCCCTTCTAGGGGGCGCTGCTCCCACCCAGCTACCCGCCGCGAGCGCTGCGGCGTGGGCACCCTGCTGACTTCCCGCTCGCTCCCACGGGGGCGCTGCGCTCCCCACCAGGCGCGCCCCACGCGTCTGATCCAGGTGTGCCGCCCCCCCCGAGGACGCGCGCGTGGAGCCCCTGTCCATCCTGTCCCCGTCGCCGCCCGCTGACCTGTCGCCCTGTCCCTCTCGTCCCACCCGTCCCCTTGGGGGGCGGGGCCCGTTCTCACAGACGGCGCCCCTCCAGCCTCCCCGCCTCCAGGTCCTTGACCCGTGTCTTCTCGCCCATCCTCAGGACCCCTGTCGGGCTTCGGGGCCTCGCCTCCACCCCCGCCCCCATGGTCCCAGAGCCGGGGCCTGCCCACAACAGCACCCCTGACTGGGGGGCGGCGCTGGACCCGGCGGGCAGCGGCTGGGTGGCGGCTGCGCTATGTGTGGTCATCGCGCTGACGGTGGCGGCCAACTCGCTGCTCATAGCGCTCATCTGCACGCAGCCGGCGCTGCGCAACACCTCCAACTTCTTCCTGATGTCGCTCTTCACCTCGGACCTGATGGTGGGGCTGGTGGTGATGCCGCCGGCCATGCTGAACGCGCTGTACGGGCGCTGGGTGCTGGCGCGCGGCCTCTGCCTGCTCTGGGCCGCCTTCGACGTGATGTGCTGCAGCGCCTCCATCCTCAACCTCTGCCTCATCAGCCTGGACCGCTACCTGCTCATCCTGTCGCCGCTGCGCTACAAGCTGCGCATGACGCCGCCGCGCGCCCTGGCGCTCGTCCTGGGCGCCTGGAGCCTCGCGGCGCTCGCCTCCTTCCTGCCCCTGCTGCTGGGCTGGCATGAGCTGGGTCGCGCGCGGGCACCCGCCCCGGGCCAGTGCCGCCTGCTGGCCAGCTTGCCCTTCGTCCTCGTGGCGTCGGGCCTCACCTTCTTCCTGCCCTCGGGCGCTATCTGCTTCACCTACTGCAGGATCCTACTGGCCGCCCGCAAGCAGGCCTTGCAGGTGGCCTCCCTCACGGCGGGCGTGGCCGGCCAGGCCTTGGAGACGCTGCAGGTACCCCGGGGTGCGCGGGGAGACCTGGGCTTTGAGGGATGGAGAGGAATGAGCAGCCAGTGAGTGCTTATGGGTCATCCACCATGTCGTGTGCACTCGTGGCCACCTCCGAGTGTGGCCAGTCCCGGCTCCCATCTTTTTTCTGAACTCCACAGGCCAGCTCCATCAGCACGGGAGGCGGGCTTCGGGGAGGTAAATGCAACAAGGAATTCAAGGTGTCCCAACTCTCCCACCTGCACCGCCATGGCATCACACACCTGACACTCCCTCATGATCATGGGATTCATTAGTAAGACCTGTAGATGCTGCCCCCTAAACATCTGCCACCTGCCATGCCACCTCCCCGATCCAAACCACCTGTAGGTGCTGCCCCCTAAACATCTGCCACCTGCCATGCCACCTCCCCGATCCAAACCACTGTTGCTTCTTACCAGGAGCCCTTGACGGTCTCCCACTAGCTCCCCCTGCTTGCGCTCCCACCCATTTTCTGCACAGCACCCAGAGCAACTCAGCAAAAAAGTGACCCTGTCATTCTCTTGCTTCAGACCCTGCTGTGGCTCCCCGCTGTTGTCAAGATAAAGGGGAGATCCATGTCAGGACCTGACCTTGGGATCCCACCCTGCCACCCTCTTCCACTTCACCTCCTGCCCTCTCCCTCTCTCTGCACCAGTCCCGGGGCCCAGCTGCGGTCCCTAGAAAACACCGGACGGACTTCTGTGCTGAGGTCTCTGCACTTGCCGTTTCCTCTGCCTGGAACGTTTCCCCCAGAGCTGCCCTTGCCTGACCTTATCAGCTCACAGATCACGTCTGGCCGTCCCTGGCCACTCTGCAGACCCACCCGCTCTCCCGTCTGTCCTTTCCTAGCTGGATCCCCAGTTTATTGGTTGACTTGTTCATGGGCTGTGTCCCCTACTCGAGTAAGCCCCAGGAGGGCAGGGCGTACTCGTGCTTGGGGTCGATGCTCTCAGCTCAAGGCCCCGCAGTGTCTAGAAGTGGAGCATTTGCTCTTGTCACCCAGACCACACAGCGCCCAGGTCCCATTGCCCACCTGAGGGATGGAGTTGAGGCTGACCACACCCGAGCCCCAGAGGATTAGGTCACAAGCTCCGAGGAAGGTCCCCACGGGGCTTTCTTGGTGTAGCCTGAGGTGGGGAGGCTCCTGCAGGGTGGAGGGTGCCTTGTGGGTCACTGGCTGGATGGGGAATTGGTTGAGGCCAGAAAGGCTATCACCTTTGACAGCAGTCCTGGAGCAGCTTGTCTGTTCCATCCTAGTGCTGCAGCTGGCCAATCAGCGAGGAGGGCAGGCCATGGGTGGACAGGATCGGCCAATCAGCAGGGAGGGTGGGGCCCTGGGTGGGTAGGAGGTGGTGGCTGCTGGCCTTCTCGCTCCTCTTATCTGTGTTCATTGGAGAACATTCTGGAGTCTCAGCAGGTGGCTGTGACCCTGGGTTGGTTCTTTAGCAGTAAGATGGCTGCCATGGACTATCCCCACTCTCTCTCTGGGTTCTTGTAAAGGAGTGTTTCCCAGACTTCAGACAAACGGAAGCCCCGTGGGGTATCTGGCCTTCTAATCCGCACCCCCACCTCTACACACTCCTCACGCCACAAGCACTTGGCATTTTCTCTAAATCGTCTCATTTATCTTTTAACTCCCGTGGATTTGTTTAGAAAGAAAACTTCTGTCTTCCGGAAATGGAAAATCTATACCTATGCCATAAATAGAAGATGATCAGACACAACTAGAATGAGGTTGCAGAACCGAGCAGGGTTACTGAAGTCCAGCTTGGGTGGCTGAAGGACGGAGCCCAGGCCTGCTTCCTCTTTCTTTCTTTTTTTAAGATTTTATTTTTATTGTTTTTGACACACAGAGAGACATACAGAGTCAGAGACAGAGAGAAGGGGGAGGGCCCAGAATAGTCTCCATAGTTGCACATCATTGGTTTTTCCACATAGTTTCATTCCACAGGTGGGAGTGGGGCTGCACAGGGCAGGGACTGGGCCGGGGTCTCACCCTGGTGAGAACTGAACTGGGGGCACTCCCCAGTTCAGCATGTGGGTCCACACGGGCCTGGGCCAGGATTCAATCCTCGGTCCTGCAAAGTGAGCACTTAACCCACTGAGCCATCCCGGCTTCTTAAGTGTAGGCGAAGTTAAAGATGAAGTAGTGTCAACATGAGACTTTCTCGTGTTGTACCCAGAGAGCTGGGTGAGAACTGTGAATGGCTAACGAGCCCACTCTGTCAATCTGTTATTTTATGGGGTGTCCGTTTGCCACCTAACGTCATCGCTGCTGCCACACTGTGGGGAGGGAGCTCTGCTCTGGTGACTAAGGATGGGAGACGTGGGCCCTTCTTGGTGAGGTTGGGGTGGGAAGCTCTGGAATCGTGGTTCTAGCGGGGCCTGTGACACATAGGTGTCCTTCCCGTGAAGCTCATTGGCTGGCACCAGGATTGTCCCTGAGCCTTTGGCCTCAGAACCTGGGCAGGTGTCCCCCAGGTGCTGACTGCTCCATCCCCACTGTCTTTGAGCACTCACTATGTGCCAGGCACTGCGCTGAGCTCATTCCCAAACACCCAAACTGGGCAAGTACTACCATCGTCCCTGTTTGACAGATGGGAAAGCTATGGTTCAGGGAGAGGGGAGGTAGTTTGCTCAAGGTTGCACACCTGGTTAGCGAGGGTCAGGCTCCAATCTGGCTGATGCCAAGCCTCAGGGTGACAGCTGCACAGCTTGTGGGTGGTGACACTCTGAAAACGCTGCCTCGGGGCCACCACCTCGTGCCCTTCACTTCAGTGGCTCTGCCTTCCCCCTCGGCTGGGACTTTCTGATCTGCCCCCAGCTCTGGCCTCTCTGGGCCTCAGTCCTCCCACCTCCTTGCTCTTCTGCCACATTCATATCTTGTCTCATGACTGAAAATACCACCTTCAGGCTGACAACATCAGTCCGGGCTGCTTAGTGAAAGGGCCCCGGAAACAGAACCTGGCTTTCCCAGGCGCCTCCGCTCTAGTCCCCCCCACGCCCCTCATATCAATTAATGGCAGCTCCACACTTGCCGTGGCTCAGGCCAGGAAGCGGGGAGGCAGCCTGGATGCCTCTCCTCTCACGTTCCACTTGGTGTAGGAGCGCTGTTCTGGGCTGTGGATGAGGCGACGAACTGGACCGAGAAGGGATCTGTGCAGGTCGGGGAGACGGACATTGATGACGGAAGCTTAGCATGATGAGGGTTATGGAGCTTGTAAGAGGGGTGCCTCACCCCGTAAAATTCAGCATCTATCATTCACTGTGCATTATGTTTGCAAACTGAAGCAAAGAGGGTCTAACGAGCCCTAAAACCAAGTGCTGGGAGGAGTCTTCATGGGCCCCTCAAGTCAGATTGGTGTCCTTGCTAATTCCTCCCGCTTTCTGGACAGCCTTTTTTCTTGGGCTGAACATGGAAGTCTCAGGTCTGCCACTACCCTTGCTTGCAAAACCTCTGGGCTCCTGAGCAGGCCTTCCGGCGGGCCTCTTTTCCTTATTGCCTGCGTTTGGGGGATTTGCTTCTGGGATGTCGCCTCGACTCCAGCCTCCTGGGTCATAACCCCTTTCCTCCCACCTGAGCTGGCCTGTTGGAGACCAGCAGCCTCCAGCACGGGGGTAGGGCCTCTCAATGCTGGACATAAAGGAACTGATGAGAAGGAATAAAACTTGGGGTGCATTGAACCCCTTTCCTCCTGGTTTCAGCCCCACTTAGCCCTTGGCTGACTTCTCTAATCCAAGCCTCCAGCTTCCCCACAGAAGGAAGGAGGCTGGGCACAGGTCCCCAGAGACCCAGAGCCTCTGGGGTTGAGAACATGGGAGCTGAGCAGGCTTGGGCGTTTTATCTCCCCCTGCCTATTTATGTGAGCAGGATTTTAAAGGCGACTGCTTGGCTCAGTGGTTTCAGCCAGGTCTTCCCAACCCCAGGGGCTATGAGAAAGGGGGTCATGCTTTTTGCTGAGGCAGAGACTATGGGATGGGCACCGGGAGGCAGGGTGTGGGAGGTAGTGGTGTCAGAGCGAGATGCTGCCAGGGGAGGGAGAGGCAGAGAGAGAGAGAGACAGATCTGTGGCCCTGTGGGAATGGGGCTCATCCTTGGGAGGTTCCGGAGGGACCCGTGGAGGGCCGCAGGAGGCCTTGCGGGCAGATTCTGCCTTCTTAGCTCCTGTCTGTCTGCCAGGATCCCTGTGTTTCTGAGGCCCATAGCCCCCTCCTCACTGTCTTCCTCTGTATCTCATCTTGCTCTCCTCCTCCTCCCCCATTCTCTCCTTCAGTTCCATCTCACCCCATGCCTTTCCCTCCTTCTGCATCCCCCTACCTTCCTCTCCTCCTTGTCTCCCATCAATTTCTTCTTCTTTCTCTCCTCACCTTTCCCCACCCTCCCTCACCCAACTCTGCATCGTTCTGTCTTAGCGATCCAGCTCCCTTTCTGTCTCTGCTCCCCCCCCCGCAGCCCCCCTCGGAGGAGGGGGAGGGGAGAGAGGAGGAGGAGGCATGTTCACAGAAATATCTCAGAGGGAAAGAGGGGCCGAGCTGGGGAGAGGCTGACAGAGGAGCGTGGAGTGTGGCAGGCTTGTCTGCTGCTGGGAACGAGGCGACCTGGTACAGCCAGGGCTGGGTGCAGGAGCCTGTGGCAGGCTGGTCATGGGTTCAAATCCTGCCTCTTTCCCATCACATCTGATGACTTTGGACAAGTTCTTCATCTCCTTCTGCTCAGGGGTAGTGGTGTTTATCACTTGAGGCTGTTTGAAGGACCAATGAGGTAACATGCGTAAACCTGGCACGTTGTAGGTGCTCAACAACAGTTAGTTCCTCTCTTCGTCTTGTGGTAAAATATATGGTTTGGGGAAGCTTACTCCTTTTGAGCCTTTCTAGGGAAAAAAATACCACCATCATTGTCACCAGCAACATCACCACCATTATCAAAGAGCGAAGCAGGGTGCTAATAATGGCAACAGTGGGACAGCTAACAGTTATGTGGTGCATGCTATATGCCAGGCCCTGATCCAGTAACTCTGTAAATTCTCCTTTAAAATTTTTTTAAAGATATATTGTATTGCTTTTGAGAGAGACAGAGAGAAGGGGGAGGCCCACAGCACTCTCCACAGCTGCACGTCATCAGTCCTCAGCATGGTTTCCTTCCACACAGTGGGTAGGGGCTGTGCAGGGCGGGAACTGGGCTGAGGGCCTCCTGCATGGGAGGCACACCCCAGTTCAGCATATGGGTCCACATGGGCCAGGGCGGGGATTTGATCCTCGGTCCCTGGGGCTACAAGGTGAGCGTTCAACCCGCTGAGCCATCCCGGCTTCCCCCTGTGCATTTGTTAACCAGATAGAATCATGCTGTGTTGTTTTGCAACTTGCCACGATCACTTAATGTGTGTAGGAGATCTTCCCATTTGATTGATTGATTCTTTGAAATGTCTGTGTAGGATTCTGTAGTGGGAGGTACCTAGTTTATTTCACCAGTCCCCTCTGGACGGACACTTAGGCTGTTTCATTTTTTCCCTACCCTCGTAGTGATGGGACACACACTCTTGTATGTGCTGAGTGCACACACACGTGTACAGGGTTGATGAACATAGGAACCTGTTAGGGGGCTTGCCTTATGGAAGGGCACTGACAGGTGGTCTTCCAGGTGGCTGCCCTCTGACAGTCACACATGTCATGGACGTGTGTAAGGGACATGCAAACGTCCGAGTGCGGCCACAGAGGGCTGTGTGGCAGAGGGGAGTGGGGAGGGGGAAGCTGGAACCCACCAGACCCCAGGGTGTGGGCTGGCGGTCACCACCCACTGGCTTTTGCTCCGTGAAGGCCTCTCAGTGGCAGTGTGGGTTTTCTGGAACCCCACCCTGATTGTGGCCCATGGACGCCATCCCCCCAAATAGGAGCAGCGTGGTGAAGTGGAAGAATGGCAGCTTCTGGAGCCAGAAATGACTTTGAATCCCTGACTCACCACTTACTCGCTGGGAGGCTCCTGGCAAGTTATCTTGCCTCCCTGCACCTCATCTGCAGAGTGGAGAAAACACCTACCTCCCCCAAAGATTGAACGGCGTAATGAATATCAAATGTTGATACACAGTAAGGGCTTAATAAATGGGGAGGATAGTGCTGATTTGGGGTGACTGGTGTTTTGGTTTGAGGCCTTGTACTAGCATAGTGTGACCTTGGGAAGGTCCCCTACTTTCCCTTAGCCTCAGTTTCCTTCTCTCTTCCCTTTGCCTATGTTCTTGGGCCAACTTCTGGGGGAGAAGAGGAGAGAGAAACCTCAGGCTTGCTCCCAGGAAGATTAGAGAGGGGATCTCTAACCCCATCTCTGGAACTCCCTCCCCTGCCTATTGCCCCCAAGATATGTCCCCAAGTGCCTCAGTTCTCCAGTGCCCTAGAGCGCTGGCAAGATCAAGGCTCTCTCATGGCTTCCCCCACCCAGGACATCGGGGTCAGGGGACACCGATATGAGTGGGGCCTTCTTCAGACAGTGGCTTCCGCCCCGCTCGTTGTCTGTCCCCGCTGATGGCACCCATTCAAAGGCATGGCAGGTCCTAGGAGATCGTTTGGAAGAGCAGGCGCTTCTCCCTTAGGCTGACCACGATGGGGCCACACAAGCCAGATGGAGACCACTCTGGGGGAGAGAGAAAAGCAGACCCTCTTTTCCTCCCTCGCTCCCACGTGGTGAGTCAGAGCATTTGGTGTCGGGAGCAGGGCTCCCGTAGGCGCTAAAATGTCCCCAACCTCGGACACGTACTCTGTGGGACACGGTGCACGCAGTCGCTATCCACAGCTTCACGGCGGCCCCGGAAGCTGGGCGCTGCTTCTCCCACGTGACAGGTGTGGAAGCAGAGCCTGGCTCAGGATCACGGAGCGAGCAAGTGGGAGAGGCGTGATGTGAAGCCAGGTCACTGTCTTAAAAGCCCCGCTCTTACCTCTGCACCATGCGGCCCCACCAAGGCCGAGGGGACAAAGCAAGAGCCTCTCTTTGGCTGCTCCTTGTGAATTTGTCCCTGATATTCATATCACCAGACTTCACCTGGAGAAACACACCGAGAGGTGGGAGGGACATTGAGCTTCACCTCCCCGCGCCTGCCCGCCGCGGTTCCAGAGTTAGACCCCCTGAACCTCTAGAGAGAGAGCAGGGAGCCGGGTTTCAGCACCATGGACAGGAAACACTTCTGGCTGCTCCGGGTGGGCAGACAGGAGAGGCGGTGGGCTGGGGGTTCGGCTCTGGCGCTCCCTGGGGCTGACACATCTCGGCTTTGCCTTCTCCACCCACTTTCCATCTGTGATGGTTGCCAGGGAATCTGGTTCCCTTCCTGCCTCCTTCTGACTTTTTCATCTCCCTATACCCACCCCATCCCTGGCTGCTTCATGAACTAAACTGGGCTCTCCTGCAGTTTAGCAAATGTTGGGTGGGGATTCCTGGCTTTTGAAGCCCAGGTGTGTTCCTTGGCTGCCCACACCCTTTCACAGAGTTCAGTGCATTGTGCACCTCTCTGCACATGGCTGTTGACTGGAAATGTGAATGCCCGTGGGTCTCACTTTGTGTAAATCTTATCTATGCAAATCCAAATTATTCACAATTCAGGGTTTAAAGGAAGACGTCATGTCTCAACTTTCATGGACACATAGGGGTTCATGGAAGTCTCAGAACCTTCTGGAAGTGTGGGAACTTTTTTCATGTGTGTAAAAATGTATAAGCTTTTAGTTTTCCAGGTTTTGGGGGGGCAGTTTTGTAGATTTCATTCTGTCTCTAACGGGCTGACAAGTGACTGCTGGACTAAAGGGTCGTCTAGTTCAGGGAGACTTTTCCTGTTCTGGGACTGCCGGTCACCAGTGTGCAAAGTCAAACCCTAACCTCGTCCTCGGGTCCCCCTTTCAATGGCTTCTGTGGGCAGCTCCTCTCTCCTCCCTCTCTCCCCCACACCCCTGCTCTTGAAGTTTATGATTGGGAATGGAGACATCGCACAGCATAATTTGAGTTGTAAAATGCCAAGGTCTCTACCGCCCCTAATAAGAATTTATGACAGATTTCATTGTAAACATTCGTTCTGTGCACACATTTTCAAAGAAAACAAAACTAAACTAAACCAAACCACCACAACAAAACAACAGCCGACTTTATTTTGTGGAGCATGAGGGTAATAGTGCAAGCAAAGCCTTTACTCCTAAACCTGAAGGGGGCCCATCTGCAGAGATGGCCGAGCCCTGGGCAGCAACAGGGACTCTCTGGTCAAGTTCAACTGCAACTAATTCTTGTAGTGCCAGTGGCGTTGGGAGGTGCTGGGCTCACAGCTGGTGTGTTGGCCCGTGTAGAGTTGTTCTTTGCACGGAGGGCAGGTCTTTTGAACCCTCTGGTGTGCGTTTGGGAAAGTGTGGCCCTGGGTCACTGCATTTCCTACAGCTCTTTGTGAAGTGCTGGGTCAGGATCAGGGGTCAGTCCGTTGCTGGGTCAGGGTTCAGTCTGGTTTAGGGCTGAGGCTCATTTGAGACCTTGGTTGTAGGGGTCCCCCTACAGTTGGGATCAGGGGTCAGTGTGGGACCGTGAGCCGGGCTGGGTCTGGGTCTGGGTCAGGCCTCAGTTAGACTACAGTTGGGGCCGTCAAAGGACAGGGCTCAGTTTATTGCTGGTATAGAGGCTTCAGTGTAGAAGTAGGACTGAGGCTCAGTCTGTGGCTGGGATCAGGGTCAGACTGGGGCTCTTTTGCAGCTGATTCTCACGGCCTTTCTTTGTGCAGCTGCCCAAGCCCCCACGCCCCGCGGTGGAGTCAGCGGACAGCAGGCGTCTGGCCACCAAGCACAGCCGGAAGGCGTTGAAGGCCAGCCTGACACTAGGCATTCTGCTGGGCATGTTCTTTGTGACCTGGTTGCCCTTCTTTGTGGCCAACATAGCCCAGGTAATGCCACTGGGGGTGCAGTGGGGGGGGTGCCGGGGGGGTGCAGGCTTTGCTGGGGAGGCCCCAGGCCCCACCCCAGCCCAGACACTGGGAGGGAGGAGGTGGGGCTGCTCTCCTGGGGTGTTTGTCCCATTCATGCTGGGAGGGGTGGTCTGTGTCCCTGCCCCGGGACCAGGCGTGACCCAGTGCATCCCTCCAGGCTGTGTGTGGCTGTATCTCCCCCGGCCTCTTCGATGTCCTCACGTGGCTGGGTTACTGTAACAGCACCATGAACCCCATCATCTACCCACTCTTCATGCGGGACTTCAAGCGGGCCCTGGGCAGGTTCCTGCCGTGTGCCCCCTGCTCCCAGGAGTCCCGGGCCAGCCCCGCGTCACCCTCCATGCGCACCTCCCACAGCGGCCCCCGGCCGGGCCTGAGCCTGCAGCACGTGCTGCCCCTGCCGCTGCCCCCGGACTCTGGCTCGGACTCTGACCCAGGTTCGGGAGGCTCCTCCGGCCGGCAGCTCACCGTCCAGCTGCTGCTGCCAGGAGAGGCCACCCGGGACCCCCCGCCGCCCGCCAGGACTTCTGCCGCAGCCAACTTCTTCAGCATTGACCCCGGGGAGCCCAGGCTGCGGCTGCATCCGCTGGGCGCCCCCACAAACTGATCCCGGCCTGGAGCTGGTCGGCGGGGAGCCGGACTGGATGCAAGCAAGTCCCTGAGGCCTGGGGCCAGCTCTTGGCTGAGGCCAGGAGGCTGCAGGTCTCCTGGGAGCCCTCTGGCTCGAGTGGGGTGCCCTGAGCCAGCCCTCACCCCCTCTCCAGGCCCCTGACTGGAAGGGTACTAGCTGACCCTGCTAATGTTCTCCAGGAGGCTCGACTGCAGAGTGTCACTTTGTGGCTGTGATGGTTGGAGGGCCCTGGGGAAGAGGACCTTGCTTCCGATTAGAATGAAGACAATCATCTTGGCACATTCTGTTGGATGGCACGGGAGGGACACCTCTGTCCGCAGAGGTGGATTAGCACGGGGTGGGTCCCTTGCTCCCCTAAATGCAGCTTATGGGCCTTCACCTCCGGGAGCTGGTTAACAATGCACTCTGTCCACCCCGGACCTGCTGAGTCAGAATCCGCGTGTTAGCAAGGTCCCCGGTGACTCAGGGCACATTAGTTTGCGATGCGCCAGCTTAGGTGGCCTTTAACTCCAGGATGCTTTGCTGGACAGTTTCTAGACCAGTCAGCCCCTCAGGGTGTATGTGGTCGCACAGAAAACCCCGAACCTGGGAGCCAGGCAGTTGAATGTCTGCTCTGCTACTTTCTAACCTTTGCACAGGTGACTTAAGCTCTCTCAACCTGTAATTGCACTTGCAAAATGGGGTAAGCGTGCCTGCCTTGTATCATGAGAATCATGTTCGTAGGATGCCCGGCACCTGGCGGGTGGTCAGTGGGTGCTACCTGCAGTCATTACAAGTCCTGGGCATCTAGCCACTGGGTCCCGGTCTGTGTTCCCACTGTTTTTTCCATCTTCCTCAGCCCCGGCCCAGCTCCCAGGCTGCTCTGCCTCTTCTGGGGCACAGGGGTGACGGCTGGTTTCCTGCTCAACATCTGGGCTGGGTGTTCCTCTGCCCAGGGCTTCCTTGAACCTAGAAGGGAACCAGCCCGAGGCCCCCCACCTCCTCTGGCTTTCCCTGGGGCACAGAGGGCGGCAGGGGTGGTAGCCACTCGGGTCGCTATAGCTGAAGAGCTGTCTCTGGTGTGGGTTGGGGCCCTGGTGCAGGGGCCTGGGGGGACTTGGCTCCTATAGTTTACCTGCTGTGGGTTCTGTTTCAGTCTGAGGCCTCTCTTACCTCCCCCCACCCCTAGTTTCCATCCACCCAGGCTCCCAGCGGGGGTCTGGGGCTCTCCTTGGTGCTGATTAGACTCAGCTCTGCCCTGGCTGCTGGCGTCCAGGGGCCGTGGTGCTTGCTGGGGCTTCTGTGCGGGCCCCAGGCCTGCCCGAGGGGACTTTGACACACACTAGCTGAAGGCAGTGGCTGTGGTGTGGACTGGGCTCGAGAAGCAGCTGGTGAAGTGGGAAGAGACCCCGGGCACAGGCGTCTGGGTTCTGGTCCAGACTCTGCCCCTAATTTGCATTGGGACCTGAGCAGTCATTTTTCCTCTCAGGGCTTCAGTTTTCCATGGGTGACCTGAGCTGTTTGGACTAATAGCAGCAGGAATTCTGTAAATATCTGTTAAATGAACAAATACGCATACCCCTGAGGACTAGTTCAGCTGCAGCACTCCAATTCCTCCTGCTTCTCCTCTTCCCACTGTCTCCTCCAGAGCTTGCTAATACTTTCTCTGCTTAGGTCTTGGATCTCCCCGTCTGTACAATGGGCGGAGGGAACATCTCTGACCCTGTCATTCGGGAACAGTGGGAGGAACAATGGGGAGCGTTTCCATGGATGCAGATACAATGGCTAAGAGTTTGGGCTCTGGAGGCTGACTGGCTGGAGTTTGAGATTGACCAGCTATGTGACCTTGAACAGGTTACCTAACCTCTCAGGGACTCTACAGGTATTAAAATGAAGATAATAATAGTAGCTACCTCGTAGGACTGTTGTGAGGGTCAACTGAGACAATCCATGTAAGCACTCTGTACATGGTAAGCAGTCAGTGGTATCTATTACTCTTTATTTTTTATAATCATCAACTCTGCTTCCTGCTATAGACAGTCCTTCCCCTATATAATCCGTTCTTGCCAGCAGGCCCAGTTCCCACCCATACCACATGCGGATTCAGCATTTACTGACCGTGCCCTGTTACAATTACACCCAGGGCCATCTCGGAGCACAACTTGGGGGGACGCCCTTCACATCACGTCTGTGTGACGGATGCCTTTGTAGTTGTGCAGTGCACAACCTGCACAGCTGTGTGTGGCAGGTCTGATCAGACCTCCCAAGAGCAGAGAACAAGCTGCGTGTTTCCCACCTGCACCTGCTCCCCACCCGTTCTTGCCCAGTGTGTGCGTCAGTGGTGCCTGTGGGCTGGTGGGCAGCCCTGGAGTGGATGGAAGAGCAGGCAGACACCTGGTTTTACTGAGGCCAGGGGACAGTGGTGGCTGGGAGCCTCAGGCCCCAGAGAGCCCCCTGGACTCCTTGATGCAGAGCCAGACCCCGCAGCTGTGATGGACGTGAAGTACAGGAGGCCCACAGCTGGGAGACCTGCGGCTCCCGACTGTGCTTGGGTGGCTTGGCAGGGCTCTGGCTTTGTTTCCGCAGAGCGACTGTGGTCTCCCTATAATACAATTTCCCCACCGCTCCATCCCTTGCTTTTCAATCCCAAAGCCTTCAAGTTAAGAAAGGCACTGGTGGGAATTCTTCCGAGCTCCTGCAGGGAGCCTGGAGGGAGGTGAGAGAGCGCCGCATATGGAAATCTGGGAAGCCCGCTCAAGTTCCCCTGGCGGGTCAGTCCAGGCAGGAGTCCTGGATGTCACTGACACAGCTGGGGCAGCCCAGTGGGTTGGGGTCCACACCGTGGCTGCAGATCTGGGGTTTCTCAGCAGGGCTGGCAGCAGCAGGAAGGGAGGGACCTTCAGAGTGGTCCAGCTCCATTGGCACCTGGGCTTGGATAGAGTCCGAGGATGTGGCCACTTTGGGGGTGTCTCTGGGTGCAGGGCCCTGGGTTTGCCCATCCTGGTCAGTGGTCTTGTCCGATGAGGAGGCAGCTGCCGCCTGGCGAGGCTCCTCTTGGGGCAGGCTGCCAGGGGCCAGCAAGAGCCCCTTTTCGTCCCAGCCTGGCTTGGTGTGGATGCCCACGGCCTTCAGGATGACGTCCATCTGCTTGGCATAGTCCAAGTGGCCACTGACCTGCAGGAGGACAGTGAGTGAGAGCCATGGTGGGTGGGCAGAGCCTGGCCCTTCCCAGGGCCCCAAGCTATGCTCCTAGGCCTCACCTCTCCCTCAGTCACCAATGCCATGAGCCCAACTCTCCACGACTCTGAAGTCCAGAGTGGGGTGGGAAGCCTCTAGGTTCAAGGCTGCCCTAGAACTCATGAAATACAGTGGAGAGACGTTTCTTTACACAATCTGGGTCTTCGGGGGGCAGGAAGGAAGCTCCTGATAGAAAGTTGGAGCACACGTTCTCATTCTTGGCCTTCAACTTTAGCTTACAGCAGAACAGCCCCGCTGTTCACCAGCTCTGGGGCTTCGGGCATGCTGCTCAGCCCCCCTGACCTCTACCTGCCCCAGCTGTGAAATGGGGACAATGAGGAGCTGTAGCAGAGAGAGTTGGTTGCTGTGAAGATTTCCCCTGGCGCAGCCCTCAAACTGAAAATAGAGCTGTGGCACAGATTACAAGGTGCTGTCTACAATTTACTCTCTCCTTTCTCCCTTAGTCATAAGAATTGATTTATAGCTGGGTACATTCCCCAGCATCCCTGCAGCTAAATGTAGCATTGTGACAAGTTCTGGCCAGTGATATGAAGCAGTGGTGTGATATAGTGCTCCCTGGAAGTCTCTATAAAAGGGATAGAATTCTCCTTCCCCCCCTATTTTTTTTTTTCTCTTGCTGGCTGGAATTGAGATGCGATGGCCAGAGCTTGAGCAGCCATCTTGGGCCAAGAGTTGGCTCACTAAGGTCTACTTGCTTGTTTGCAGAGGAGCTAGATGGAGTTTGGGCCCCTGAAGACTGTGGAGCTGCCATACGCGCCCTGAATTGCCCGTCCTGGCCTTTTCTTACATGACAGCATCAACTCGTATATTTAAGCTGTTGTTATATGGACCTGAACCTTCACTAAGACAAGGGCCAAGAACTCAGAAGTGCCCACCTTCTTCCTCTGAGAATAGACACACCCCCATTTTTGTGTTGGGATGTGTCAGTGAATGAAAAGTCGGGGTGTGATGAGAATCAGTCTCTTCTCTCACAGAAAATCGGTTGACAGGAGACTTTTAAAGTCATTCTTATTTTACAGTTGAGGAAAGTGGAGTCCAGAGAGGGGTGGTTGTTTGCTAAATGTCACACCACACTTGGTGAGGAAAGCCGTGCACTGTGCTGTGCTTGAGATGCTGTTTGCAGAGGCTGCGAAGCTCAGATTCGCTCCCTGCAATGGAGCCTCATGCTCTCGCAGCCCATTTAGGGGGTCTGCTCCAGTGTCAAAGGCAAGCACATGATAGCATTCATTCAAGGCCGAAGAGGAAGATTTTTGTTTAAAAAGAAGACAGGAAGACACTGCGGAGACTAAAGCAACACAAAGGCTTGCTGGTAACATCTGCATGTCCATTTGAATCACAAATCACACTGGGCTATTCAAATCATTTTTCAAGAACACAGAAAGATCGTTCCCTGCACAGTTTTGTTTTTGTTTCATAACCAGAAACTGCCTACTTCTTGTTTCTTTCTTTACCAACATGCCTTTAAACAGTGTTCAGCGGAAGCACACACATATCAGGGACTTTTCAGATCCCTGGGTTCAGGGTAGAGGTCAAGGTGGGGCCGTATCCTTCCAGAGAGGCTGCATGGCACTAGGAAGAACCTAAGTTTGGGATCTGAGCAAAGAAGCTTCCAGCTTTATCTCTCTCTCTTAACTAGTAACTAACTGGGTGAGTCCTTACAATGTCCAGAACCCCGGCTTCTCCATCTGTGAAATGAGGATCCTGACACCTACCTTGAATGTCTACTACAAGAGTTCAAGGGCCTGGCCCTTTGTAGGGAGCCAGTACATGCTGCCTCTAACGATTATGCTCCATATTTGACCCAAAATACTTTCTACGGACATTATCCAGTTAGTGATACCTATCTAACGGTGTTGGTGGGAAGAAATAGTACACACAAATTACAAGACAGTGCCTGGCACATAGTAGGTGCTCCATAAATGTAAGTTCCCTTGGAAGTGGGGATAGAGGGTAGAGAGTTAGTAGCTAGGCTGATCCATTTGGGAACCCCAGATGGCTGCTCAAGTTCCAGCCATCACATCTGAATTCCAGGCCCACAAGGACAAACAAGAACTGCTTTCCTATACCTTTGGACATGAAGAGTTCAGAGACTTTGGGCTGGGTCCCTGTCCCCGGAAGCTGCATGAGTTGGCCCCTGTGGTGGCCGAGTCCCCTGTCTGCTGCAACCCAGTCCCCACACTGGGAGGCAGCCTGGCCTTTATCTGCTTCATTCACCTTGAGATGCCCCTGCCTGTGACAGGGTCATCTCACTCACTCCTGGCACAGGTTTGACCTCAGACCACGTCTGGGGAGGGTGGCTGATGTCTGAGACATTCACAAAGGTCCCAGCCCAAGTCCCCATCCTGGCGGTCTCCTGAGCTCAGAACTGCCAATGCTTGCCCCACCAGTAGCAGCAACGGGAACTCCTTTGCCAGCAACCTCTCCTCCAGCAAGAATTTTCCAGGAAAACAGGAGGGAGTCACAAAGGCGATGCTAATTACTCTAATTAGCCAAAAGAGGAAAGCACTACTTTTTGTGATGTGCTCCTAATGTGATAAAGAGCTATTATTAGGCAAGAGCTGGGAGGTTGCCATGAAGGCAGTGGGGGTGGGGGGTGGGGTGGGAGAAAAAAGGAGAATCTCTGAAGGTGCTGGTCCACAAGGCAGAAGAAATGAAAGCGGACGCAGGAGAGGAGGGACCTAGTATTAAATGAGGGTCTCCTATGTGCAAGCATCTCATATGGGCTGCTCTGGAAGGTAGGCAATTTCCCCCATTTCATAGATAAGGACATTGAGGCACAGAGAGGTTAAGTAACTGGCCCAAGGTCACACAGCCAGTAGACCAGTGGCCAAGCTAGGATTCTAGGCCAGGCCTCTGTTGCCAAAGGTTGTGCTCTTCCCATTATATCCCATTCAGAGGCTTCCTGGGGCAGAAATTGGATCTTACAAGGGCTTCCTGGCATTTAAAGGAAATTTTCACTTAAAAGGAACTGTTAGCTGTTCCTTTTTTGTGTTTGATTCTTCTGGCAGACGGAGACTCTTGGGTTGGTGAGGCACAAAGTCGTTTCTCCCCTTCCCCCTGCAGAATACAGGGAGCCTCATATAGGACAGAGACCCCTCGACAGGGGCTGAGAGTCATCGCTCTGAGTCCCATGGCTTCCTGGTCTTGCTACCCAGCTTACCTCACTCCCACAGGGAGGGGGACAGCACAGGCCCTGCACCTGGTTTCAGAGCCCAGATCACGACCCTCTGGCTACGTGAGTCCGTTCTCTCAAGTCTCAGTGTCCCCATCTGTGACCTGGGGATGCCGAATACCTACTGCACGGGGTTGCTGACAGGCTTACATCATATGAAGCAAGTCGGGAGGAAGATGACCTAAGAGGCTCCCTGTGGCTCTGTCTGGGGCTGGGCGCTCACATCTGTCTTGGGAAGAAGACTCTTTAGCCAGGAGCGATCAGTTGCATGCATGGATGAGTCTAGAAACTCCTTTTACTCTTGGGCTGCCACCAGCCCCAAAGCTCCCAGTCGGGAAGACACAGGCCACCCCTTTTGTGTTTCTCTGGCAGGTAAGAACTTGTCTGCTCGGGTCCTGGGAGTTTGGAAGAGCAGAGACACGAGTGAAGACCAGGTGGCCCCAGCCACAGGGATGCAGGTTGAGTGAGAAACTAGGCGGCCCCTGGGCTTCAGCGGCAGCCGTGCCTGACAGTTTTGGTTTTAAGTTTGTGCTAGAATGCCCCTAGTCAGCTCTCAGTCACCATGCAGCCCAGCGGTAGCCGTGCCGGTGGGGGAGGGGTCGAGGTGTCCCGCTTCACCCACCATCAGGGTGCGGTGGGAGTCCCTGGGAGTCCCCAGGTCTAAGCGAGTCCTCTGGAGTGCCCCTCCCCCAGGGGTCTTCAGATGCCCAGGGAGGGGTCTGCTTTGCCTGCTTTCAGGCAGGATGGGGTGGCTGGCCCCAACCCCCATTACATGGAACTCAAAGAACGTGGGCTAAGCTTCCGAAGCCCTTGACACGTGAGACGTGGCGGCCAGGAGGGTAATAGCTGGAAACCACAGTTCTCCTTCTCACGGGCCTCTTGCATCACAGCTGGAGTCTGCTTGTGGCTGTGACGGTGGCTCACGGCCCTCACTCTGCTGGGAGCAGGCCCCTCTCCTGCTGTTTCTCATGTCTACCGAACAGGGGCGATGGGATGCCCACTGGCTTCCCACGTGGGCCTGAATCCCGCTCTGCCACAGTCCTGCTGTGGGACTGGGCTAGTCCTGTAGCCTCTCAAAACCTCAGTGTCCTCATCTGTCCAGTGGGGCTACTAATGCCTGCAGAGGGCTTAGGACAGAGCTGGGCATTGGAAGCATCTCTTCTTGAAGCATTAGCTCCCTAGGCTAGGCGTGTGCAGGCGGACAAGCTTCCTTCAAGCCGACAGGTGGATCTAGAAACTGAAATTAGGTTTGTGTGGCCATCCAGGCGGACCCCTGCCCTGCAGGAATTCTCTGGAACTGTCTGCACCTGTGGTCCTGCCTAGTCACAGATGTGTAAGAAGCCTTGGGGAGAATGAATGGTTGTAGACTTGCATTTAGAGGGTCTGGGGGGAGGGGCGGGGGACAGGGATCTGCATTTTAAATAAACTCCCCATGTGCTTCCAAGGTCCTTGGAACACTGTTCTCCGCTCTGCATTTCAGGTTCACAGCCCGGAGACCAGGCTGCTGCAGTGGCCTGGCCTGATCCCTCCACCTGTGTCTTCCGGTGACTTCTGGGAGAAACAAACTTGTCCTGACTAATCATGGGGGGTGAAAGAGTTGAGGGTGGCGACCGAGGGAGGGAGTGGGGGGAGGATGTAGGGGCCTGAGTGTGGGCTCTGGGGGTTCAAATGTAGGCTATTCATTGCTAGTTGTGATTGGAACTTCTCTAAGCCGCAGTTTCCTCATCTGTAAAATGAGGGTAAGGACACCTTCCCCAGGGGCTGCCTGGGGAGTGGGGACAATGTGTGTAAAGGGCTTGGTGACAAAGCCCTGGCCCAAGGACAGTGCGGGAAATGGGGGTTCTGGCTTCCCAAGCAGGTTCTGTGACCTCCTGCCTGGGGCGTGTCCATGGGTGGGGTTTTGCTGTGGCTGGGGTAGCACTTCGGGTCCCCCTGGGAAGTGCAGCGCCCCAGAGGGCCGGGCGGTACTCACGACAGAAGACAGGTCCACGTTTTCCACCCTCCTGTCTTGCAGCAGCACCGGCTGCAGGCCGGCGACCTGGAGCTGCACCGAGGATGTGCGGTACACGAACCTCAGCAGCCAGTCCCCCCTGCGGGCAGAGACAGAGGTGACCACCAGCCCCGGGGGAGCCCCGGGACAAGGACGGGCCTGCCTGGCCCTGGGGAAGCCTGGTGGGACTGGTGCTGCTGCCCCCATGGAGTGACTGGGGTGTTGTGGGAGCAGAGGTGGCCACTGGGAGTGCCAGGAAGGCTGGCTGCTTTGCACCCGGCTGGGTCCCCAGAGCTAAGGACAGTGTCTGGCAAACGAGTGGACGAGGGAGCCAGGCGAAATTCTGGCCAAGTCAGCATGTTACGCAGGAGGAGAGCTGCTCTCAGCTCAGAGGAGTCCCCAGGTCCCTGGAGGGGCTGGCCCAGGGCTGCCCAGGAGAAGAAAAGGCAGAGCTGGGGCCCACCTGAGGGGTGGAGCTCGGGGTGGAGCTCGGGGTGGAGGTCCCCGTCTGCGTGTGAGCTGACGGAGCAGTTCTGCTTTCTGAGTCAGGCCTTACCCGGCCTGCAGGGACCCCGGCCCTGGGCTTTCGGGGAAGAGCTGAGGGCAGCCTCTCAGGCCGGTCACTTTTGTACTTCCATGGGTGCTGGGAACCCAACTCCCTGCACCCCAGCCCCAGCCAAACACACCCCCTACACTATCGAGAGAAAATATCCCTGGACCCTCTCTGCTGTCTGTTTCTCGAGGCGCAAGGAACACTGGCCCTGGAGGACGTGGTCTGAGGTCTGCGAGGCAGCCTTCCCTCTCGGACCCCTGAACTCTATCTTGGGGTTAAGCTGGGCCAGCCAAGAGCCTGGCCCTTGGGCCTCACCACTCGGTGTGTCCAGCTTAGCACATCTGGTTGTCTTTTATTTAGCCGGGTTCCCACGCGGGCTTGCCTAGCCGTTATTTCTGCATGCTGGTTGGGAAGAAGGAGTCGCCCCGCTGCAGGGTACGTGGAGAATGGCTGACAGTCAGGAGGCCCCGCCCTGCACATGTGACCTGCTGTGGGGCCACAGGCAGGTCCCCCAGGCCGTCTGAGGCCCAGGGTGTGCTGGCCTCTCCTGGCTCCCTCTGTGGTCTCTGACCACATGGGTGCCTGTGTGGTTACCACCCCTGAAGCCCCAGGAGGACTGGGGCCCAGGGTTGAGGGGTCCTCCGTAGACTTCCCTGCTGGGTCCCAAATGGAGTTCATCAGCCCCTGACGCCTCCACTGTCATCGCCTGTCCTCCAGCACCAGAAACCAGCAGAGCGATGTCTTAGGGACCCCTTTCCCTTGTGGCCCACTAGCCCCAAAGTCCTGCCGACTCTTGCTACCCTTCCCTCCCCATCCCCAGCCCTTCTGCTCCAGCCCTGAGATCAGGCACCCCATTAGCCCCCGCAAATGACCTCCTCCCACTCCCCCTGCTCTGGCCTCGCCTCCCTGGATCCACCATGGGCTTCCTTAAACACTCATCCCACCACGGACCTCCCCGCTTAGAGGTGGACCGTGACTCGCCACCGCCTGTATAAACTTTCTCTTCTAGAAAAACCCTTAACTCTGTCTAGAGAGCTATGCTTGCAAGTCCCAATAATTATCTTAATGTCGAGGGCCCAAGAAGCACTGTCTCTAAGAATGGATGGCCAAGGGGAATACAGGGGGTATTCACACAAGTTTTATTGAATTAGTCATGAGTAATGTGTATCATATACTGGGCATGATAGTGGTCCGTACATGTTTCTGATACATATAGCTTTAAACCAGCAAAGTCTGCACCATTCTTCCAAATTATTTAATTATGACACTACTTAAAATGTTCATTGTACTCATTTACACACAGTTAGGGATGGAACAGAAACATACGTTAGAAGGTCTTGTATCCTCTAACTGCTTGGCAAACCAAAGGGCCTAGACTGGTGTTCAAGCCCCTCCATCTGCCTCTCTTGCCTGGGGCGGGCCTGAGCCCATACTTGGGACCATGCAGAGCCAGGCTCAAGTCCCGCCTTGTCAGTTTCTAGCTGTGTGACCCTGGGCAAGTTGCTTGTCCCCTCTGAGCCTCAGTCTGCTTATTCTATCTTTGCTCTCAGGATGGGCGGGAGCGTGCCTTGAGATGGAAAGTGAAACCCTCTCATCATGGAGTGAGACAAGCTTGCCTGAATTCCCACTGTGGTTCTGCTGTGTGATCTTGGTGAGGCACTTGACCCTCTCTGAGCTTATTTCCTCACAGTACCATAGGGAACAGTACCGCTTGCCACAGCCAGCTTCGGGGGCGGGTTTGTGAAAGCCCACATAAGTGAAGGGGTTTGCAAAGAGTTTTGTTAATGTACATTATACATTTATAAGTGTATATAGTTGGACAGTGTTGGCCTGAAGCTCTCCCCACCCCCGTATTCCACGTTTAAGCAGGCTCACAGCAACTAGAATGCATCAGGAGCCAAGAATATGAATGGCTGGTTGGTGTCTAATTTAACCAAGAAATGACTGTTATTGTTTGGCCTGTTGTTCCTTCCCTCTTTCCCCTCCTATCTCTTTCTAGAGAGACAGCCCAGGATCTCACAAAAGAATTGAAAAGCAAGCTTATTAGCTTCAGGTTCTCAATAAAACAGATGGGTTTAATAAAATGTTGCTGTTTTCATATTGCCCGCATGCAATTTTAATTCTTTCCCTTGATGTTTATGAGAAGCATGAAAAAAAATCACATGCTATGTGAATTTGCCCAGTAGTAGTAATTATAACTGCTGTGGTTATTGGGCACCTGCTGAGTGCCAGTCCTTTTCCTACATAATCTCACTGTCATTTTCCTAGACCTCCTGGGGAGGAGGAGGTAGTATTCCCATTTCATAGGTGGTAAGACTGAGATTCAGAGTTGTTTGTCCAAACCCATGAAATAAGTAAATGGTGGAGCCAAGACTTTAACCAAGGGCTGCAAGCTTTTCCTTTTATTGTTTTAAAGCTATCCTACCTTAAAAAACAATATCAAATTAAAGTCTCTTATATGCCCACCTTCCAGAGCCTGCTTATTTTTAAGGGTAACCACTGCTACCAGTTTCTTATGGTCCTTCTGGATCTTCTTTGGCACAAACATATAGGTACAAATATGCATGTACAGGCAGTTTTTTCCCCATAAATGGGATCACAGTATGTATGGTGGCACTTGCGTCGCCCCCACTCTTAACTATTGAGTTCCCTATTTACAGTCATTTAGGTTGTTTTGAATTTTTTAATTATAAATGAAGCTGCAACTATCCCCTTTGTATACCCCTCTCTGTGTATGTGTGTGAATATCTAGTACCGTATTTTTCTGTGTATAAGACACCCCCATGTATAAGACTACTTTTCTAACCTGGCATTAAGAAATCCATACAGGGGTTACTCCTGTGTATAAGACGACTCCAATTTTTGGTCTAACAATTTTAGACAAAAATATAATCTTATACAATTAAAAATTAGTATAGTAGGATCTTAGGAGTCAAAATTTGTGGGGTCAGATAACTGACACATTAAAAATTTTGATAGATATTGCCAATTGTGCTCCCAAAAGGACTTATGAAATTTAACTGCCACCAACAGTGTATGAATGGCAGTGCTTGTTTCTTCACATCTTCACCAACACTGAATGTTATTCATTTTCAAAAGTTTGATCATTCCATGGGTGATAGTGTCTTACTGATTTTAATCTGCATTAGGTCATTAATGATGAGGTTGGGCATCTTCTCAAAAGCTGGCTAGGTATTTGTATTTATTCTGAGTTTACCTGTAGATATCCTTTGGCCATTTTCTTATTATATTTTTTCTTATTGATTTGCATGAGCTCTTTATATGTTATGGCTCTTTGTCTTTTGTTTCTTTGTTCTTTTTACTATATCCTGATTCTAAGAACTCAGCTTGGAGAATGAGTGACAGAGACAAAGTGGTTGTGAATTCCTGTGTCCTGATTAATACCCTCTATTCATGGCTAAAAAAATACCTTTATCTTTAGCTCTGAACTACACAACTATTGCTGTGGACTAAATCATCAACATGATAAGGTCTTCCCACATCTGTTCCATTCAGTTTTGTGTCCTACTTAGGATGATTAGGTTTAGATAAAAATTAAAGTTAATTGGCCTCGTGACATAATCTGTCTGAGCCTCAGTTTTCTCACTTATGAAAATGGGATTAATAAATAATACTAATACCATAGGGTTTGGGGGAAGATTAAAGGAGATAGTTACAACAAAGACAGGGTCTGGCAGGTGGTAAGAGTCTAACAGTTGTTATATTGTCCCCCGTTATCCATTGCTGCATTACCACATTTTTAGGTTTTTAAAAACAATTGTGTATTTCCACGTGTCCCTTCCCCTAGATGTGAGAGTCTCTCATTGTGACCACCTTCGTATTCCCAGGCCTGACACAAGGTCTCGGGCACAGTATGTTGGATGATTCCGAGTTGCCTTTAACCTCAGGCTGGAGCCTCTTCCTCCTCCCACCCTGAAACACATCCTTTAGACTCAGGCTGATGATCCCACTGGCCCTTGCTGTGGTTCTCATTCCACTGAGTTCTGCTGCCTTCTGGAAACTTCTTGTTCATAAGCCGCATCCCCAACAAGTCCTACTTCCTTATTTTTTTAATTGTTGTTTTTTTAAGTTGTATTAATGGAGCCAGTGATAAACAACTAGTCACCCAACCATACTGCTTCTGAAACCTCAAACTTGTCCATGGGATCTGGGCTTGGAACGTTACCTTCTCTGGTGACGTGGTCAGCATTCTGTGCTTTTGTGGCAATGACCCCAAAGTGTGGGTCCCTGATCCCCAATCCTCAGAGGCCCTAATGATTTCAGAATTCAGGATAACATTTTGGATACAGTCTGGCTTGTACCCTGTGTATCACAGAACACCCCTGTGAGGTTTGGGGTGGTGACTTAAGTCACTCAGCCCAAACATCTCTCTCATCAACTCAGGACAAGTGTCAGCAAATGAGTTTGCATGACACCTGGGGAACAGCCTCTGGCTTCAGAGCTTCTGGATGTGGGTGCTGCATGCAAGTGTCTTGTCTGATGAGAGCTGCTTGTGTTTCTGACTGTTCTCCCTGTCCGCCGGTCCCTGGGATCCCCAGGACAGGTGCCAGGCCTCAGACATCTGGGTGACAGCACCACGCCTGGGCACATTGGGTGCTCAGTGTCACCTCCTCCCAGGCCAGGCATTTGGACAGACCTGCAGTAGCCATTGACGATCCTCCCCGATACCACCTTCCGGAACGGCTCCCAGTGCTTGGCTTCTCCTTCCACGGGCGCACCCAGCAGGACAACGTCCTCGATGACCCCTTCGCAATCTGGTGAGAGACCCCGGAAAAGGCTGTCAGTATCCCTGGCCGCAGTGGGTCCTGGGAGGAACTCTCCAACAGTGGTGGAGGAGATGATGTCACACACACACACACACACACACACACACACACACACACACACATGTATATCCACGTACTCATGCACGCATACCTGTGTGCACACACATGCAAACACATGCCCGTGCAGGCACAATCCATTCATACACATACATGCAAACACATGTGCACATGCTTGTGCACAATGTGAACATACATACCCATGGACACATTCGTGCACACACACATGCAAATAGAAACACATACACAGTACTAGGGTCCTCCACTTACTGAGTTCTAGTCTCTTGGTGAAGCCACTCAAGTGCCTTATCTATTTCTGCAAAGCACCACTATCCCCAGTTTAGAGTTAAGGAAACCAAAGACGTTTTCAAGATCACATGGCTAGTAAGTGACACAGCCTGAGCTGTGGTCTACTTCCACCATCCACGACGCTCACAACTGGCCATCGACTCAGATGGGAGGTCTTCCTTCAGGAGGAAGTGACGGGCCCTGGGTCATCGCACATGCCGGGCGGGAGACACCTGCCTTCCTTGGTGACAGTTCCTGGGGCCTGTGCTTGGTGGCAGGAAGGTGGGAGTGAAGAGACGGGGAAGAAGGGGTCCCAGGGCGTACACTCATCTGCTTCATTAAATGTTTTGTTGGCAGCAAAATTATGCTCAGAGACTGAGACTGTCTTTGCCAATAATTTACTTAACCCAGGTTCACTGTGGGGATGATAACTTACAATAATATTTCACAAGCCAACAGCACACAGGATAAAGTCTCTTCATAAGCCACTAAAGAAATAAGATACTCCAAACCAGTGACAGATTAATCACACCATTGTTCCAGGCAAAGGGGAGATGAAAGGAATAAAGTCCAAACTGAGCTGAGGTGTATCTTTCCACAAGCCCCTTGTTGCTAAAGCGTGACACTAGCGGAATGAAGGTGCTGGTGTTGGCTGGCAAGGCCACCTCCTCACTGCCAGCAGAGTATCACACAGCTGGAGCTAATGACCCCAAGGTCTTCATGAGCTATTAGACCAGCAGAGATAGGCCTTGCCAAGTCCCAACCTCTTAGTAAGTCCTCACAAACTTGTGGTATTTAAAGTTTAAATGTCCATTATGTCATAGTTGCTCTTTTATACATTCACATCAATAAACACTCAGTAGCACCACCATTTTAATGACGTCATCCTCACACAGCCTCCCTGATGCAAACACATTTACCCCCAGATCAAAACAACTTCGTTTGTCACAAACAAGTGGATTAGAGATCATAACAACCAACACACAACACTGACCTAATGGTTCAGAGATATTTCAGGTCAGCGCTGTTCAAAGCACGGACCACGGGCCAGGGCTGGCCCCTGGGCTGTTCGTCTGGTAAGTACAGACGCACAAAAGAGGTATTTCTTTAATCTCGTTGCACAGATGGGCGTGCAAACCACGCTCTGAGAAGCTCCACTCTTGATCAACGAGAGGTGCACGTGCAGCCCCTCACTCTGTCACTCTCTAGCCCTCTGCCCGGCGGCATTTATCTTGTCCTCGTCACTTTATGTCTGTCTCCGCTAACATCTAGGTTCAATGGGGATGCGTGCTCTTGCTGCCTTAGTCACAGCTCTATGGGGCTAGAACGGCGCCTGGCTTATACTTGGGACTCAACAGAGATTTCAGTAAATGAATGAGCGAAGAACTTGCATTTCTCAGGAAAGCCAGTATATGTACTTTGCAACTGCAAAGCCCTGGGTTCAAATCCTAGTTCCTCACACGTAGCTCTTTCTCATGATTCTGAGGTCCTGCATGTCTTGGGCAGCTCCATGCTCAGTGTCATTCCTGGGGAATGGACCCAGGAGGGTTCAGCTCTGCCCCTCCCTTGCTGAGGGACACAGGACAGCTGGCTTCTCCTCTCTGGGCTCTGGTATCTAACCAGAATGTGTCTGTTTTCTGTTTGGGCTTCTATGCGAGTTTGTTTGCGTAAGGGTTCCATGCTAACAGGGGTTTGGCAACCCCTGTAGTATCATGCTGTCTGAGCACGCCTCTGGCTGATGTTAAAAAATTCGGTGGCACAAAATTCTGACTTCACTCCTCTGGCTTCTAATAGGGCAGAAGGATGTAAAACGTCCGTCAGCCGGGCGGTTCGTGCTGAATGGCAAAGTTGAGGCAGAGAGCCCGGATGTAAGGGTTACTTTAGGAGCTGCTATTGCTGGCAAGATGGTATTCCAACTCCTTCCCTGGGCACATGAGGAAACTGATCTCAGAGGGGATGGGGCGTGTCCAAGTTCACACGGGCAGTGGGAATAAAGCCAGAACCCAGCCTGCACAGAAAGCTGCGGGGGCCGTGGGGCCATGCTCTCGGCTCTTCGCAGTAACAGCACAACGCACAGTGATCACACGCGGGCTATCAAACGGTTGTTGACCCAGGGCCAAGGGCTGAGCTCAGCGGTCCTCTCTGGGGGCCGCTGCTCAAGACACCTGCTCTGCCCACAGAACCCGAGGTTCTGTAGAGCGGGGACTGCTTTCCAGCCCTCGGTGCTGACACCTGGGGGGCTGGGACCCCTTGTGGCCAGCAGTGGTAGTGCAGGATTCCGGCTTGGGCTGCCCAGAGCAGCGGCTACAAAACAGAAAGCTGTTAGGAAAAACAACCGCAACAGAAAGTCGCTGCCTGTGACCTTGAACTGACACTAGTAGTTAAACTTCACAGAACAGTCCAGAGCACATCCAAATGAGGTCAGGGTGGGTGGCAAGCTGAAAATACATTTACCCGTCTCCGAAGCTGGCTGGCAGCTGTCTTATCAGACCTGAGACTTGCCACACTCAGAAGTGCTCTGCGGATGTTGTAAAGAGGATCTGCCCCCCGCCACACGGCGCACCTGGAGATGAGCCACGTGGCAGGCTCTCAGGAATGCACAGGTGCTAAGGGGAGTCGGAGAGAATCACTTTTGACCCACCCCAGGTAGAATTCGGAAGGGCAGCTCAGGAATCAGCACCTGCCTGTTCCCATAATGGGATGGCCCAGGAGGGGACACCTGGGTTAGGAAAAAGAAGAGGCCGGCCGCTGTAGGAGCTGGAGATGAACAAAATGTCAAAATTCATCACTTTATCCCAAACCTTAGAATCCCAGAAAGATTTCAGGCTTCCCTGTAAAATCCAGAAAAGCCTCCCTCAGGCACCCCTTTCAGCATCAAGTGGGTCCCTTCCACGGCCAATCCCTCACATCATGACGAGAGTTCAGTGCATGATGCCCTCACTTCTCAAGACCAACCAAAAAAACTGGAATTCACACTCTAATGACAATATGAGGGGGAAGCTGGGATGGTTCAGCGGGTTAAGTGCTCGCTTTGCAGCCCTGGGGACCGAGGATCGAATCCCGGCCCGTGTGGACCCATATGCTGAACTGGGGTGTGCTTCCCATCCGGGAGGCCCCCAGTTTGGCTCTTGCCCCCCACCCTCGGTTTGGCCCCTGGCTCGAGGGGGAGTGCCTCCTATGCAGGAGACCCCCAGCTCAGTTCCCGCCCTGCTCGGCCCCCACCCACCCATGTGGAACGAAATCATATAGAAAACTGATGATGCACAACTATGGAGACTGCTCTGGGCCCTCCCCCTTCTCTCTGTTTCTGTCAAAAACAATAAAATAAATCTTTTAATGACAATATGAGACCTCACAGCATTTTTTGTGTGTGTTGTTTTGTTTTTTTGCTGCAAGGGCAATGGATGTTTGCCAAAATGTGTTTAGATTTATTGCTATTGCTGCCATCAACTTTTCTTCTTGTGAAGTTTGAAGGTATAAAGATTGTCCTATAGCTTTATAAACAGTAGATTTTTTACATAAAAGAGGGCAGCTGCAAAGCTATTAACTACAGTTAAACACTTTCTCCTTTACTATTTTAAAAACATTTTAAAAACTGTGGTAAAATACACAGAACATAAAGTTGCCCTCTGAACCATTTTAAAGTGTCCAGTTCAGCAGTGTCAAGTATCTTTACATTGTTGTGTAACAATCCTCACTTGCTTTGACTCATCGGAACAGAGACAAATCCGTTTCTGTCTTGTCCTCTGCTCCTGTGTGTTCAGTGGCTCACACTAGAGTCTGGATATGACACCTTTACCACTTGGCACTTCTTAGTCTGGACATTGTCTTAGCTTTTCAAAAAAAATCAGGAGCCTAGAAAGGACAACTGTTTTATAAGAGCAAACGCCCATCTATACCATAGCCTTGGTCTTGAAAATTATATATAAGCTAAGTTTTCGTAAATGTACCAGGCAGGCTAGCTCTTGCTAAGAGCCCATGGGAAACCCTTAGTACCGTGAGGGAGCCTCTGTCACTGGGAATAAGCGCTCCTAGCTTTACCTTTGTCGTTTTGTCTTTTCCATACCATGGGCTTTCTCAAGGTGAGGCAGGCCCGCACAGAATTTTCTGGGTACAGTAGACTCTCAGTTAACCGGAACTCAAGCAACGGACAGTCTCAAGCAAGTGACACACAAATTTTTGATCTTTTTGCTGGTTGCTTGAGAGTGCCGGGTACACTTCTCCAGCGTCTACCAATCCCCGTGGGTGCTGGCTGACAGGGTCGACTGTATTTCCAAACAGCCTCCTCTAGGAGTTACACAGAAATCTCATCCAATGGCTGGAAAGGCAACATCACACACTCCCACATGCCTGTCACGTTGTCAATAATGAGATTCCCTGGGCTGCAATGAGCAAAGGATTTCAAGTTTGAGAAGAGAGAAAGAAGGATTTGCTCCCTCCTGGCAGGGGGTCATGTGTGCAGTGAGCGATAAACGGGGAATGGAGAGGACATTATCTCCTGACTGCGGGCCCAGAAAAATAGACCTTGGAGGAAATGACATGAATTGCATCTAACACAAACCAAATCCATTCCAAAGACACACACACACACACACACACACACATACCCACCCACCCAAACATACAGAGCAGCTGCCAAAGTGAGAGGGAGGGAGACAGGTAGAAGGGGAGACCAGAAAAGCAAAAGGAAAGCTTTGATGGTCCCTACCTCCACCCGCCCCACTGGAATAAGGTTCACGCTGGAAAGACTTGCGTAAAGAAGCTCGTTTGGCTATGAGGATTTGGGAGGAATTCTCTAGGGGATGAATAAACCTTATCTCCCCTGTTTGATCCTCATCTCTTTCATTTTGCCGTGCAAAGCAGTAAGGCTATTGCCGGCATCCGGACACCCTGGAAATTAATCTGCACGCCTGACCTCTCCTCGCTCCTACCTCGGGACACTAAAGCCGGGTCTGTCTGAGGACAAAGCCCCTGGTGGATAAACCCCATGGAAGGGAACTAAATCACATCAAATGTGACATCTGCTATCTTGGAGATGAAAAAGCCAGCTGACGGCATGGCAGTCTGTCCTGCATTTCAGCTGGTATCTAGTGACGGCCCAGAAATAGTCCTCAGCCGAGTTGGGGTTCAGGGACTCAAGGGTCAGGATGTCTAAACGTGTCTGCGTGAGCTTACTGACAAGCTCTTTTGCTTGGTTGTATCTTGCAAATACCATGGGCAGTAATGTTGGTCTAAATTCATGGGGGCTGGGAATAAAATTGGAGACAGTTCTTGCTGCAAAGGCTTTAAAAAAACACAAAGTTTGGAATTCTATTTCTTAATCCTCTTTCTTTATCACCATTATCATCAACACGGCTTGCTTCAGGAAAAGCTAAGTGCTTTGTACATAAGTTATTTCATTTATTCCTTATAATGATCTAGGAGGTAAGTGTGCCTATGTGCCCATTTTATGGGAAAGGTTCACACAGTAAGGCATGGTGGAATTTGGTTATTCCTACATGTTTTTCTCCTACTCTCCTGCCCCACTTCCCTTTGCAATCAAATCTAACCTCAAATCAAAAGATACCTTTTGACAACCATGGTATCTTCTAAAACTGTATATTAAAAACAATATACACACCTGCCAGGATCAATATTTCCATTTGGTTGATTCAAGAGACAACACTAGCAGGTTAAATTTTGCTAGAAGATTTGTGTCCTGATGTACGAGTGGGAGCCAGGCCACGGGTATGTGACCTGTTTGCTTTGTTAATCTCTCAGTACATCTGCCAAACCAACTGCATGAGAAGATACTGCTAACAAAGAAGAAAAGGGGTCCACATGAAACATGACGCACTTCCTATTATGCGGTGGACAGTTACGGCAGTCAGCCCACACTCTGAGGCATGAACTCAATTTTCCCATCAGAAAGGGTAATTTAACTGAGTAAGTCAACATAACTTAGAAATACAGCCGCTGGTAAGCTGCAGGCTATTAGCCAGTAGAGAGCAGGCAGTTACGTTATATATAGGCATATACATAAATAAAATGTCATATGTGTTCTATCAGCTAGCTATTGCTGTGTAACAAGTGATCCCCAAACTCACTGGCTTACCATAGCTGTCTATTTCTCACGAGTCTACCAATTGGCTAGGCAGTTCTGCTGTGATTGTGCAGGCATGGCCGATCTCACTAGGCTTCCCCCTGTGTCTACAGGCAGCTGGATCAGCAGGCTGAGGGCTGGCTCAGATGATGGCTCTGCTCCATGTAGTCTTCACCCTTCAGTGGGCTAGCCTGGACTTGTTCTTATGCCAGTGGCAAGGTTCTAGGAGAGAGAAATCTGTGTGCAGGGTCTTCTGAGGCCTAGGCCTGAAACTGGCTTGATATTGTTTCCTCCAAGTTTCATTGGCCAATGCAAGTCACCAGGCCAGTCCAGATTCAAGGTGTAGAAAAACAAACTCCACTTCTTGATGGGAAGAGCTTCAGGGTTATATGGAGAAGAATGTGGATACAGGGAGGGGTAGAGAATTAGGGCCATTTTTTGCAAATACAATATATTTGAAACACTGCGAATTACTGATAGCTCATGTGCAATGAGGTAGGGGCTAAAAATCCCAGATGATACCAGTGCTGGAAGTTTCTTTGAATTCTCACCAGTGAGAAGGGGAGGGAGCGGGGAGAACACTGAGTGGGAATGCCAGATTGCTGAGGTGGCCCAGTCAGGCTGTTGGTGAGTGGTAAGCTTGTCCGGTCTTTATCTAAAAATATCTTTATTTCGTCCTGTCTTGAATGATAGTTTAGCTAGATATATAATCATATTTTTCTTTTAGGATCATCTCTTTATCTTTGAAATTTGGCAATTTCACTATGACGCGTGTAAGTGTGAAATAGTTATTTTTCTCAAAACTCATGTTCCTTGAATCTCAGGAATCAAGTCTGGAAAATTCTCTGCTAACGAATTATCTCTCTCTCCTATTCTCTCTTTTTGGAATTTGTATTAGGCAACTATTGAACTGTAATAACTTCTTTCCTTTTTACATCTCTTTATCTTTCCATGATGCACTGTGGCTGAGTCCTTCAAATCAATCTTCCAGTTAATTGCTGCAGCCTTTAGCTTTGTCTAATCTAGTGTTTAATTCATCCACTGAGATTTTAATTTCAATGAGTCTGTTTTCTTCATTTCTAGAAGTTTCGTTTGATTTATTTTCAAATATCCCTGTTCTTTTTTTCAGTGTCTTATTATTTCTACCTATTTTCAATATTTTAATTTATGCTTTTAATAATTATAAACACACACATATTATTATTATTATTATTATTTTGTGGAGGCCTCTTCATACTGTTTTATTGAGGAGTGAGGGTCTAATCCCGATGTTTGTTGCTTCTGTGACATTCTCACATGTTTCTTTCCTTGTGTGTTTTATAAGTTTAGATTATGGCTCATCTTTAAAGTTGCTCATATTTTTGGATCCAGTAGCCTGGATTGAGGATCTATTTTCTCTGGAGTCGTTTGGTGTCAAGTTTTTGACTTGGGGATTACTGGATCATGCAGATAGTATACATTTGAACCCTAAATCAAAGTGAGGCAAGGCCCTGTGTTTCTGATCCCCAAGGAGATATTTTCTCCTCCTCCAGTCGGGGCACATGCTTGTTCTGGTTTTCTGTTCCCCCCATGTTTATCACCTCTGGTGATTTCCTTGGGAGCTCAGCTGAGCATTTAAAGGGATATCTACTATAGTTTGTCTAGCATTTCTGGAGTATTTGTAGTGGGAGAATTTTCAGGCTAATTAGTCCACAATATTGCTACTTCAGAAGTTGCTAATACAGCTCTAATATTTCTCCATTATTTGTGAATCTCCCTGTTCAAAGAAAGGGTACAGGTCTCCAGCTGAAAGCCTTTGGCCGGTGACAGCATCATGCTAGATCTTTTTCTTTTTTTAAAAAGCTTTATTTTATTGATTTTTGACAGAGAGAAACAGAGACAGAGAGAAAGAGAAGGGGGAGGACCCAGAGCAGTCTCCATAGTTGACATTAGTTTTCCATATAGTTTCACTCCACAGGCAGGCACAGGGCTGTGCAAAGCAGGAACTGGGCTGGGAGCCTCCCACATAGGCCCCAGCAGGAACTGAACTGGGGGCACACCCCAGTTCAGCATGTGGGTCCACATGGGCCGGGGCTGGGATTCGATCCTTGGTCCTCAGGGCTTCAAAGCGAGTGCTTTACCCGCTGAGCCATCCCAGCTTTCCCACATGCTAGATCTTAATAGCGTTGTCATTAATTGTATTCATTTGTGACAAGTAATACTAAATTTCCATTTGCAGTAATGTTTACTTGTAAAATAAATTTATGAAAGTCAAGTTATGAGTTGATATAAAAATATTAAAGAGGAATACCCATGGTAAATAGAAATGACACTAATCATGAAGTTATATGAGAATGACTGTGGTTGGAAAACCTGGCTGAAAGTCCAGCGGTTATTATCAACCTGCTACTGGTCACAACTGGCTGGTGTCCACAGCATGGGTCACAGTAGTGCAAATCTGAGGCCACTTAACTCCGAACCACAATGTCAGGGTCACTTTCTGACAGTACAGCTATTCTAAAAGGTGGTCATATTTCAACTGGCAATTTACTTGACTAGATCTAGGAACAAAATAAGATTTCCCTGCAGTTGCTTCCTCTTACCTGCTCCTAAGCCTTACAACTCTATTCTATTTCTGAGACACAGGGCACAGCGACTGCTGGTCGGAGCAGTCAGGGTGGAGAGTCCCGATAAAGCTGCTGAAGGTAGGAAGTCTTTATGATGAGCTCCCATCTCCTTGCATGAACAGCCCTGCCAAACGGCGGAGCCCCGGGTGTGGAGCGGCTGAGCAGCAGCCTGCAGCTTTGAATGTCCCTGTGAGCATGCGTGTAGGTCCATGGACCCCCTGAACCTGAGCCCAGGTCTCTGGTACGTCAACTGGTGACATGTCCTGAACTTGGTCATTGGCCTTCCTCTTCTCTGCCAATGATTTTCTCCACCTGGGTCTGCCACACAGCAGGGTCCTCCTTAGGGACCTTTGGGAGGCTGTAAAATTCTCAAAAACAACCTCATCTGAGTTCCCGTCTACCTTAAAATAAATTGTCCTAGGACCCTGAATTTTTAGTGTTTTGGTCATTTTGATAAAAAGGTAACTTGTCACTAATGGGGTCACATTTTTATTTCTATGTCCTTTCTTCTAAGAACTGTTTTGTCAGACCCGTTTCAGAAATGACCGCACACTTGGGGCAGTGGCCACCTGAAAGTCCTGCCACACGTAGATGGGCGGAGCTTCTGTTCTGAGAGCGTGTGAGTAGGGGTCTGAAGCTGGCCCCGCTGTATGGCCGTGGGAGCGGGGGGCCGGGGTGCACCTGCCCATTTCCTCGCCTGGAAAATGGGCCAAGAACCCCTAACTTCCAGGGCTGTTGGGAAGGTTCCGTGGGATGATGTCTAGAAACACCTGTCACAGCAGGTATTTGATGAAATTAGCTCTTTCCCCTCTTTGAGTCTTTGGTGCCTAATACATGCCAACCTGAAGGATGTAAGTGGATGGCATGGAGGTGTCTCAGGAGCAGGGGCAGCTGTTTCGTTTTGCACAAGCCCTCAATGGAAGGCAGGCAGTAGACCCGCCTGGGGCTGGCATGTGTTGGAAACCCACCTGGGGCTGGGCTTTGGAGGCGCCCCTTCCTCTGTGAAGCGTGTGCTCGTCTCGGAAAGGGACCACTAGGTGGTGCTGTGGTGACCACAGAAGCTCCAGGCGTCCACAGGGCCAGGCTGGGGAGCTTCCTGGAATGCCATTCTAGTTAGAGAGGGCGGGAGTGCCCTGCCAAGGGGTGGGTGGGCTGACCACACGCAGAGTGCCCACTGCTCCGGGGGGTCCTAAGAGGAACCATCAGACCGGCACTCCGGACCTGGCCCTGCCTTGGACTAGCTGTGCTGTCTGGGCAAGCTGGGTAAACACTCAGCTATAAAATGAAAGGGACAGGTCAAGGGTCCCTATGGGGCAGTGTAGAGACCCCTGGAGCGGAGGTCAGACAGGCCTGGGGCCCACCTTCAGCTCTATGGCTTACAAGCTGTGTGAGCATGAACAAATCCCCTGAGATCTCTGAACCTGTTCCCTTGAGAACCAGGGACAAGTGTCCCTCTCTCCCCGGCTGGCTGTGACGATCAGTGAGATGCTACCTGAGAAGGGCCTGGCATGAAGGGCACAGAAGCAGCTAGCTTCGTTTGGTGCCGTTCAACAAGCCCTGATATTGGGACTCCAAGGTGGGGCCCAACCGAGGTTGGAGACCCTGGCCTTGGGGAAGCGGAGTGTGAGAGAAAAGGACTCCGGGCGGGCATGTGCAAACGCGGGCGGGGTAGGGGCTGTTCAGAAGAGAGGTCCCTCCCACCCAAGATCCCAGGTGGGGACGAGCCCGGCTGACTTCTGTCCCCTCTGTGCCCTGCACATGGTAGGTCTTCAGCCAAAGTTGGCTGACTAACGGATAGATAAATACATCAAGTGAAAGCATTAAAACCAAAGACGCAAGTCAGAGCCTACATCCGGTCTCTGCCTTCCATCCGGCAGGGCAAGCCCTTGCATTCTGGACCTTGTTGATCTCTCCAACCTTAACTTCTCCAATGTCCTAGCAGAAACCTTGGCTCAGGTCACCTGCCTTTCCAGATCATTCTCCTTTATACTGCTGGATCTCTGCTCTGGCCAGGCCTAAACTCTAAGGCCTCCTGCCTCCCTCATAGCCTCTCAAGGCTTACCTGTCCTTCCAGGCCTGACGCCTGCTCCCTGAAGCCTTCCCTGTTATCTGGACAAAAAGTCTCCCTCCTCTAAACAGCTTAATATCTAGGCCCTGTGATGTAGTGTGCGGTACTGTTATTTACCTGGTTTAAGGCTGCTATTTATTCTCCTGACTAGGTAATAAGCAATTTGAGGGCATCAAGCTCATCATAAGAGGACGCATAAAAGGAGGGTTAACAGGAAATGGTTTATTTAGAGTCAGACACAGCGGGATTAGAATCCCAGATTTTCTAGTTCCTGGCTGTGTGCCCTTGGACAAGTCACCTAACCTCCCTGGGCTTCTGGTTCCCCATATACACCTGCGTCTAGGGGTAACAATGCCCACACTTTCCAAGGTGCCTCAGAGAAGACCAAGATGGATTCTCAGTAATTGTCAGCCTCCCCGGGCCCCCCCGCCCCCGCCCCGGAACAATGGCCTCTTAATTTGGATATAAGCAGTTGTGTTCCATCAAAATTCTGCAGAGGAAAGCGACAGGACAAATTCAAAATTCTGCTTTCCATTGATTGCTCTCTGAGCCTGTGATCTAGGTTCAACAACAGTCCCCTGAGGCCTCAATCTCTAGCAGCTGCTGAATCACAAAATGTAAAACCACCTACCGGTAAGTGAAAATCCCACTTGGGGCCTGCCCACTAATGAACGTCTTCCGAGTAGCCGGGTGCTCACCAAAGCAGCAGAGACCATGATCCCTAGTCCTAGTTTCCAAAGAAGCCCCTGCTACAACCTTCCTGACAACTAGGCAGTTCCTGGAAAAATTACTTCCAACCAGAGCATTCTTCTCGTGGTTCCAGGTCTGTAACCCCCAGCCCTGACCTTTCTAGCAATCCAAAGGTAGAGAGAGAGAGAAAGAGAGAGAGAGAGAGAGAGAGCTGTCTGTGGTTCTGATGGCTAATTAAGCCTGGACCTGAGTGCCCAGCTTCAAAAAGGAGAGGGTGCAACTCAGACAGAGTCAGGTCAGGTTGAAATGGAAGGTCTTGCTGCCTGTGGAGCTGGTATCTCCACGCCCCCTCAGGGGAATGAGGACTAGGCAGCCAGTGCTTCCTGTTTCTGCTTTGATTGCTAGGAAGCTCCTAGCTAAAGTCACAGCTCAATTATACAGCACCTGGGTAATAACAGGAGGAAAGATAATAACCACATCAGGGACAAACATAGTGGCTACTGGATGCCTACTACTTGCCAGACATTCTGCTAAGTGCTTCACATATATTATGCCACTTGATCCTTTTAATCATCCTCTGAAGAAGGTAGTATTACTAGACCCATTTCACGGTGAGGAGACTGAGACACGGTGACTAAGTCTATGTGCCTGTTAGCTCAGTCAGTGAGGGGCAGAGCTGCAGCTCAGATCCAGACCCGGCTGCAGGAGCCGAGCTTCATGCTGAGCCCTCCCTGCTCCCCTGCATTTGAGCCTCCCAATCGGCTCATGAGCCCCATTCACATCTGTGTTTCTTAATAAGTTGTTGCTTTCACGGCTGTATTTCTTAAGAAGTCCTGCACATCCTTTGAGAAAGGAGATGGGACTTTGCGTAAAAACACACACACACACACACACACACACACACACACACAAAGTAGAGGTCTGAGTAAATGAGTAAACAAAAGATGGAAGGAATACAGAATAACGAAGAATGTGCTAGTGACCTGAAAGGTCAGCATTCACACGGGAACATCTGTGCTGGGGTGGCAGGAACAGGTCCTGTCACTGAAACACAAAATGTAGGGTGCGGCTGACCCCCAGGCAGAAACGTTGTTATCTTCTGTTCTGCACAAAAGGCCTGGCAATTTTCTAAAAAGATAACGGTTCTGATAATATTGGCTAAGCAGGCTTGGTGAGTGTGGACATCCTATAGTCGAGCAGGGGTGTCTAACCTTTCGTCTTCCCTGGGCCACATTGGAAGAAGAATTGTCATGGGCCCCACATGAAACACACAAACACTAACAATAGCTGATGAGCTAAAAAAAAAAAAAGCTGCAAAGAACAAAATCATCATGTTTTAAGAAAGTTTACGAATTTGTGTTGGGCCACATTCAATGCTGCCTTGGGCCACAGGCGGCCTGTGGGTCTTGGGTTGGACAAACTTGTCCTAGCTGCAAGGAAAGAAGAAAACCCCAAGAGTTTCCATTACAGAATGCTGCAAACTGAGATGGTTAATTAATACGTAAATGAACGAGACTTGGGGTGTTGTTTTCTTCCCCTGTTGAAACTCCCTCAACCCCCACAGGAATGCTGCTTCTCTGCAGGCAGCCTGGATTCTTCAGTTACTATTGACCGAGACGCATGCACAGGACTTGCTTACCTTATACCCAAGTCTGACGGAAGGGGAGGGTCAGGAGGGAAGGACAGAGACTAGTAACTGGAGAGGGAACCCATCCATGAGACTGGGACGGTCATCAGGGTCACCGTGGCCAGGAAAAGAAAGCCTCCTGGAGACCATCCTCTCCCTAGCCCTGTGCTGGCCACAGAAACTTTGGCAGATACTCTGTTTCACCAGGACCTCGGGCAGTGAGTGCGGACACCCGCTCCGTGTGCTGAGAGTGACAATTAGTGGTGGGCCTACATGAACCGGCATCCAGGTTCCAACTCCAGCTTGCACGAGTTTGCTGGATGGGGCTCAGATAGCTGTGGGTGTAAAATGGATAAAATCATGTTTCTGAAAAGCCTCGACTGTGACCTGGGGACATACTGGCCAGCCAGGTAAGGCAGCCCTCAGGGCTCTGTCAGGGTGCCAGCGACCCCCCTGGTCAACATCAAGGGTGTCTGCATCCCCAGGAGGCAGCAAATGCCTTTCAGAGGGAGTCAGCGTAATCCCTGGCCATTTGTTTAGAGTCAAGCTTGTCCAACCCACGGCCTGTGGGCTGCATGCGGCCCAGGACGGCTTCGAATGCGGCCCAACACAAATTCATAAACATTCTTAAAACATTATGAGTTTTTTTTTTTTTGCAACTTTTAAAATTTTTTTTTTTTTTTTAGTTCATTAGCTATCATTCGTGTTATGTATTTTATGGGTGGCCCAAGACTATTCTTCTTCTTCCAGTGTGGCCCAGGGAAGCCAAAAGGTTGGACACCCCTGGTTTAGATGAAAGCAGCAAATGAATCCGAAATTCTGCTTCTCATTCCTTCCTGGGAGCGGCCAGTTGTCTAAAGATGGTGCTGTTTTTAGGGAGCTCACACACAGGCAGTGCTGCAGCCGCGGATAAGTCCATCTGGACAAAGTAATGGCGAGAGGAGGAAAGGACCCCTGATGCACTGCGGGTCTACCATGTGCATGCGCTGCGTTGTCGCTGCCACCACGCTGGGAGGCCAGCTGTGTGGTCCGACGAGCTACAGCTGCCCCCTGCTCTGCCATAAGTGCATCATCGCACTCTTCTCTGTGCCACGTCCCATGCCAGGCGCTGGTGACACAGGGGAGAAGGAAATGGACACAGTGCCTGCCTTCAGCCTCCATTGCTAAAACAGAAATATCAGTTCCTACATCTTAGGGTCCTTGGTACTTTAAAGGAGAGAAAATGTGCAAAGCTCATACTTCAGCACAGCGGCTGGCCCACAGGAAGTGTTCCAGGAATACTACTTACTAAGTCCCAGAGCAGTCCTGCCAGGTGTTAGCATCCTTTTTGACAAACTGAAGCTCACAGGTGATGTGATTTGCCTAAGGGCCCCCAGACAGTCTCTCGCAGAGCCTGGACTCGAACTCAGGTCTCCACACACTAGGTCCAGTGCTTCTGCTTTCAGCTCATTCTCAATCAGTTCCCATGGTCCCTGGCGTCTTGAAGACTTAGGGAAGTGAGTAAATGGAGGCAGCTTACAGATGGAGGAGAGAAGGGGGAGCCAGGATTGACTTAATTAATGGATTCCAGTGCCCTGGTGCGGCCTGCCCTGCAGGCTTTTATTGGTGGATGAATACACCCACAGGCACGCCAGCTCAGCTCATGATGTCTCGCCAAGAGCACGGACAGGGCCACCGGGCAGAGACAGTATGTAATGCCTCTAATTAATTCCCTGCAAATCCTTTTGGAATGAAGAGGAGAATACATGCATAAGTAAACTGAAGCAGAGCTGACTTCCTGGGTCATGTGGTCATGTCCTGGCTCAGCCAGCTACCGTGAGTCAGTGTGAATTGAACTCACTTTCTAACTACTTAATTTTAAAAAGTTTTAAAAAGCAAATGCAGAGAAGAAAAATGAACAATGTGCTGTGATCTGGGGCCCAGAGTCTCTCAGTGAGTCCTTGGATGGTGGCTCTTGTTGGCATCAGCCCCTGCCATCTCTGCCCTCACCACCTGCTGGGGACAGAAATACCCTCGGTCAGAGGGTCAGTCACTCCCAAAGCAAATTCATCCCGCTGGCTGGCAGATGGACCATTGTCAGAGCGCGCTGTTCATCTCTGGGAATGCATTCTGGCTATGCGCACTTCCTGCCCAAAGCACACAAGTGTGACAGGTGTGCGTTCCATCTTAGATCCTGCACGGGGTGTGCACACACTGGCTGGCCTGTCTGGAAGTGCAATGGCCTGACTGCCCTGGGTCACCAGGAGGCTTGGGCTGTAGACTCGCCAGCTGGCACAGGTCTTGGGGGCTGTGGGTTCTACTTTGCTGAGGCAGCTTAAGCCTTGCACCACCTGAAGGCCAAGGGCATCATTCTCCAGGCTGCACTCGGAGTAAATTTCAAAGTTTTTATTTATTTTATTAATTTTTGACAGAGAGAGAGAGAGAGAGATACAGAGACAGAGAGAGAGAGAACTGAACTGGGGGCACTCCCCAGTTCAGCACATGGTTCTGCACCGGCTGGGGCAGGGATTTGATCCTCGGTCCCCAGCGCTGCAAAGTGAGCGCTCAACCCACTGAGCCATCCCAGCTTCCCCCCGGAGTAAATTTCAGAGCTGGGAGAGGCACTTTGGGAATGGTGGCCTATCCCCAAAGCAGTAACCCCCTGATGTGTAAAATACCCAAGATGGAGCTGTGAAGACGCAGCTGTTCTTGGGGGAAAGGGAAGGAGGGATGAGCTTCAGCTAGGAGGGAGTGGGGGAGGGGAGGCTGGCTGAAGGATTGTATGTTCTAGGTGACCCTGCGGGATTTATTGCTACAGTTCATTATTATGTCTCAAGGGACTCCAGAAAACAATCAGTGGATTCAAATGCATTAGAGTAATTCCTCTTTTGCGTCCCCCTGATTCAGATACCGACAGCTCTCCTGCCACTAGGAGAGGTTCTCCTCCATGTGCAGATTAATTGTGTCAAACAAGCAGGTCGGCCTGAAACCAGCTGATGCCACCCGGCTGCTCCGGGCACACGGTGAAGAATTCACTGGCAATCACAGCCAGCTGGAGACTTGAAGCTGCCCCAGCAGTGACGAGAGGGCAGGACTTGGGAGAGGGTTGTGGAGGAAGAGGAGAGAAGGTGGGAGTAGCAACAGGAAGGAGCAGCAACTGCAGGCCCCCACCCTGTGGGGGGCCACGTTTCCTCAGCTCGGTCCATGGCCCCAGTTCCCTGTGCTGGGTGGGCTGGGTCCAGCACTGTGCCAGCTCCCTAAAGCTTAATACAGGCCCTAGCATAATATAAATGCTCAATAAAAACAAGTGGGCTTGTATTCCAGGCCAGCATTTATGGGCGCTATTGCATTTAATCTTTACAACTTCTGCATTGAAACCGTTATTATGTACTGTTTCCCACAAGTCACCTGGAGCCCAGAGAGGTTAGGTGACTTGCCTAGTGGTGGCTTTAGGATTCAGACCAGATGGCCTAACTCCAAAGCGTGCACACTTGTAGCGCCTAAGCCGGTGGCTTCTCGGTGGGTTAGAGCTGCGCGGTCCTGTCACTCAGGGATCACAGGGATCAGCATCCTGCGGGTTGTGCCTGCCTGTGTGTTGAATGGGTGGGGACTGAAGGGTCAGCTGTAAAGCCCTGGAGGCGACAGGCTCGCTGGATTGCTGGGACAGGGTGAGGCGTCTGGAGCCAGATGCCTTGGGGTTGAGTCCTGGCTCTGGCACTTAGGAGTTGCACGGCTGACCCCCTGAGGCCTCAGTCTTCTCGTCCATGAAGTCGGGAGAATGCCCCTACGGCTGCTGTGAGATTGACTGAGGTGCTTCACGAAAGTGCTTAGTACCTGGCCTGGCACACGGTGAGCTTGCACCTGGCACATGAGCACATCAGCACGTGCTTGGTTCCTTTGCCCAAAGTCAAGTTCCTCCATCTTCCTGAACACTCAAAATGTGCTGGGCGCCCACGAGGTGGTGGGCACAGACAGAGCCCGTCTACGTGGGGTTCAGGGTCAAACACAGGGTCCAGAAAGTGGACACAGGACAACAAGCTCCTCTGTCTACACAACACTCACCATAGTCCCCTGTGCATAGTAGGTCCTCAGATTAGCATTAGGAGGAAGAAATGCTTACTGAGTGTTCTCAAATTGGGGCAGGTACTTTCACATTCATCAGCTCGTTTTAATCGTCCAATAAGACTTCGAGGTAAGTGTTCTAAGCCCCACATTCAGATGAGAAAGCTGAGGCTCAGAGAAGTTGAGTGACTTGCACAAAGTGCCACAGCTTATCAGTGACAAGGCTGGGCCCTCAATCCGGGGCTGCCTAATACCAAAGCCCCAGTTCTTCTCCGTGGGCCATGGAGATCCAGGGGAGGGAGGAATGACCAGGAAGAGACAGGGAGAAATGACCAGGAAGAGACAGGGAGGAATAACCAGAAAGAGACAGGGAGGAATGACCAGGAA
>PVKE010002253.1:0-85453 GCA_004027555.1 Craseonycteris thonglongyai
ACACACACACACACACACACACACACACACACACACACACACACACACACACACACACGGCTGACTTCTCACTTTCAGCAGTTCTCCTGAAGAGCTCTTGTTGAGTCCTGTGTCCTGCAATCTATTTCTAAAAATCCGACTAAGAGAGTGGCGGCAGAACATGAAATCCCCAAGTGTACGTGTGTGGAAGGGGACCATTTTGTAAGGTCGCCATGGATGTGAAACTGTTAGGACGTCATACCGGAGCTCATTGTGGGAGGACCGGGGACGTCACCGTTTTTCTATTTCTAGATCTGATGTATTTGGTGGTTAGCACCAGCATCACCCAGGAGCCTGTTAGGAAAGCAGACAGCACCCACCTACCAGAACATGCATGTTAGTGGCGATCACAGGTCATGCGTGTGCACGTTCCAGTCTGAGAAGCAGTCACATGAAGCTGCTAAGTATTTTGCCGATGTAGTATAGTTACATGGAATGTAAGAGGAGAAGCAGTCCCTACCACTGCAAGCAGGACAAACATCTACTTTGGACGATCCTGAAAATGTGCCGATTGTTTTTGGAAGCCCTCAGTTTTCACACTGTCCCTGGCTGCCTTACCTGCTATCGCATAATGAGCTCCCTGAAGGTGTGCACTGACACGCAGGCGTGTCTCCAACATCCAGCACATTTTAAATAAGTAAACTGTTTTTAACTTATTCCTTTTAAATAGTAAAACATTCCGTTCCTGAGTAATTCTGCTATTACTACGAACCCCGTTCTACTCTTTAGCCGCATAAGTTACCCCCCCAAAAAAAACACACCCCACATCGATGAGAATGAAACTAGAAAGCACAATTCTAAGAGACTGTAATTAGCCAGACGCACAACTCATTTTATCCACTAGGGTAAAGCATGGCATTAACCTGTCAAACGCGCAGCTGAATAAGCAGAGTGAAAAAACAATTTTTTTTTTCATGAAAAACTAGTATGTGGAGCTGGGTTTAAGTGAATCATCCGCCTCTTCAGAGGACTCGATTGCCCTCTAGTGGGGGTAAAAGTTAATGGACTCCCAGGTCTGCAACGGAGAGAATCGGGAAAGGGCACCGGTCTGGGTTCTGGAGATACCTTGTCACCGGCTCATTTATCTTCCCTTTGTCTGGCACATTTCTTGCATTTCCCATATAAGGCCACAGATCCTGTGCGCACAGAATGTCCACCGCCTCCCGTCCCCCCAAGACCAAAGAGGCAGTGGGTACACGCGGCCCTTGGCGGTGGCCACGCCCGAAGTGCGTGCAGGGGCTGCAGGTGCGTGCAGGGCGCACGGTCAGTCTTTAACTGGAGTGGGAAACAATGGGGACCGGGATAAGCCCGGGATTTTTCTTAAGTTGGTCTGGATTCAGCCATGAGAAATATCCTTCAATAATGGACTTGATTCGTCTTACATTTAATTTTTAATGGTCCAGATTTAACCTAAAATTCTGGTGGACAGCGACTACGAGGTGTCCCCAGACTTCAGCAACCATTCGGACCCTACATTATAGGGAGAAAAAAACTATTTTACTGTGTGACTCAGCTTTATGCACCTGATTTGCAGGAAGGCATATTGTGCCAAATGACCCAATGCGTGTTCCACGGACTATCCATTGGTCATTGCCAAAGCCCCCAAAGTCAGGAAAATGGTTTTTAATGCAATCCATTGAGCCCTGCTAAGAGTGTTAATGACCAAGGGCAGAAGCCACGGCTCTAACAATAAAAATACGAGTCCCCTTCAGATGAGCACAACACCACACATCTGTAAATCACATCAGAAAACCGTGGTGAATTCTGACTAAGCAGAATTCTAGGTTTAGTATTCCAAGCCATCCAGTCTTGTTCATTCCTTGGAAATACACCCTGGCTTGCACACACAAACGCCACCGCACCAGCGATGGGCAGGGGGCCACACTGGGTCCCACAATCCTCATCACAGGTGCGGCTCACTCACCTGGCGTGAAGAAGACAACATAACGCACATATATGTGCTCAATGGAGAAGCCCCCGCTATTCCTCTCAACGTTATCCTGAAATCCTGGCCAGACCCTGATCTCACTTCACTTTATCCAGTTAGAAGGTGCCCGCTTCATTAGAGATGGTAATGGGAAGCGTTCTACCCACCCAGTGCAGTCACGCTGCAGTTTCATGAACCAGGAAAATTAACTGCTTATGCTTTGCAGCTGGAATGGCTTAAGAGCCCATTACTCCCCAAGTGCAGCGGGGGTGCTGCTTTGCATGATTTGCAGACGCGGCTGGTTTTGGGCGAGGAGACCCTTGCATTGGTCGGAGTTGGGGTGGGATTTTTGCTGATGGCACGGCGGCTACCATTTCACCAGCCAACCTTGTTTCTGCATGGAATTGAGACTGCATTAAGAATCAGCAGTTAAGAACAATTTTTTTTGGGGGGGGGAGGTGAGTTAAAATATTGTGCATAACCTATATTTATGCATGCCTGGATATACCCCATCTCAATCGCATGGGTCTGTTTTCTCCTATTGCAGCCACAGACGACTCTGCAGAGAATTTTCCAGCAATCTTTAGCACCCAAGCCCCGCCCTTAGCAAGCACCCGCACATGTATATCCGACCCCCCACGGACACGCATAATCTGGACCAAACCGCAAATACATCTGCTTTAAGACGTACAATGCGCAACCAGAGACTGAATTCCTTTTGTGGGGTGGGGTGGGAGGAGCAGGAGAAAGAAGAAACAGGTTAATCCTTAACCCAATGCAACCATTCAAACCTTTTGAACAAAGAAGGCCTCTGAGTCATGAAATGATAACGACGATAATGATTTGAGTAACACCGATGGCGATGAGTTTGGGGACCTTCCCCTGCAGCGGGAGTCTTTTGGGTGCGGAGCCTGATCACCACCACCCCCGGTTCTCAGAACCTTTCTGGACTTTGCGGATGAACCGCGCAAAGCAGGGGGTGGCTCAGGACACTGCGCAGAAACCCGTCTCCCGGCTCCGCGCGCAGGAGCGCAGGGCGCGGCGCGGGCTCTGCAGGGCTGGCCGCGCTCCACGCGCCCGCGCGCCACGTGCGCCCCCGGCTGGCCGCGGGCTGGCGGGTCCCAGCCGGGCGGGGAGGGGTGGGGCCGAGCCGCGCCCAGCTCCAAGAATGGGGTACCCCCCCCAGGGAGTCTACTGAAGGGGGCCCCACCCCGGGAAATCCGAGAGGCTCGAGCGTGGGCCGTGGGCTTGCGCTGCGGGAACATAGCCCCGAGCTCCGCGGGCAGTGAGAGCAGGAGGCGAAACAACGCTCCCCGCACCCCCCGGGCAGGGGTCACCCCTGTGGTGTCGCGGCCGCGCCTTTGTGTGGCCGGGCGGGGCGCCTCTCTGCAGAGCCACCCACTCGGCGCTGGGATGCGGAGCCACACGGCGTGGCTGCGCACGAGAAGGGGGCCCGGGGGGTTCCGGGTTGCAGGGCTGGAAAAGACCCCCCACCCACCCCCTTTGCCCGCCAAGTCTCGGAGCTCAAGGTCTTCCCGGCTCCGCGCGGAGCTGTCCAGTCCCTCCCTGCCCGTGCAGCCCGGCTCCGGCAAGCGCCACAACCAGGGGGCACCGGTGGCGCAAAGCAGGTGCGACGGGGGGCCCTGGACGCAGAACCTCGTTCGGGCTGCACTGCCTGGCTCGGATCTATGACTGTGCCGATGTTTGGCCCGGTCTGCCCTGCACCTTTCACGTGGCTCCATCTCAGACCTCGGGCTCTGCCGCATCTGTGTTAGGCACACACACCCCTCTAGGTTCCAGAAGCCCTCACACCGATCCAGTGAGTTGAAAGAAGCCTTCCCCTGCGTCTATGCCTCCGCACTCTGCGCCAGATGGTTTCGAAAAGAAAAACATGTGCGCCCACTTCCCCGCCCCGCCCTCTGGGACCAGAACAATGAGGCCACGGGGTGGGGGAGGGTGGGGGGCGGCCACGGTCAGGCCGAACTCCCAAACCCAGGCTGGGAGTCGGGGACGCCGGGCTCGGGGCGTGGCGCGCACCCCCCACCCCAGCCCCCACGCTGGCGGGGCTCCTGGGGGTCGTGCGCGCGCTCCCCACCCGGCCCTCTCCGCTGCCGGCGCTGCAGCCGGCTCCGCACAGGGTGGGGCGTCCGCATCGTGCGCCCGGCGCGGCAGGTTGCCTCCCCGGGGACCGTGCGTCCTCACACAAAGGAACCCCACCCCGGTTTGCGGTCCCCCCGTCCCTCCCTGCCACGCGCGCGTCCCCGCCCCTGCAGCTGCCCACCCGCGCCCTCCCTGACTTCCTCTCTCCGTCCCCTCCCTCCCCGTAAAACAAAGGAGCGCGCCCCCCACCCCCAGCCCTGGATCCCCGCGCCGCGCCCCAGGACTAGCGGTTTCTCCGGGGAGACAATGCCGGTCCGCACCCGCCCCTCGTCTCCACCCATCTTTCCAACAGCCTCGATGGGACCGCTTTGACTTTGCAATTTTGGTTGGGTTTTTTCCCCCCTCCTTTCTCCTATCCCCCTTCCTCTCCCTCATTTCCCCATCTTCTAACTGGAGAAGAAACACCATTACAAAGCACTTTCCAAAATGTCCCTTCACCCCGTGAAACGCCGACAGCCTAGGAGCCCCTCCCTCCACGGCCGGGGCTTCGTTTTAAATCCGGAAACCTCGTACCCTTGCGAAGGCAACTTCCTCACCTGCTTCCACCTGGAGCAAGAAATGCCCAGCCTGAGGTTGCGTCGCTTCCCCTCCCCCCAGCCCCCCAGGTTGCTCGGTGCGTCCCGATGGCTGCGTTCCCCTGGGCAGCCTTTCCCCGCATGCCTCCAGCGCTCCGGGGCGCAGGCGAGGCCGGGCTCCCGGGGAGGCCGAGGCCGGGCGCGGCGCGCCTTCTTACCCATCGCTGTCTTAGCCATGGTGGGGGCAGTGCAGGCGCTGAGCGGCGGCGCAGGCGGACGGTGCAGCTACGGCGGCGCGGGCGGCGACAGGAGACTGAATAAGGCACTGACTCTGCAGCGTGGGGCCGTGCGAGAGAAAGAGCGAGAGGCAGGAGCCCATGAATAATGATCACGCCGAAGCCCACGCAGATTGGCTCGCTGCGTCCCCTGACACGACTCCCGCAGCGCGGAACCTGCGAGCCTCCGCATTGATTGGCCAGCCGCGCTGGAGCGCACAGAACGCGGCTGCCGTTGGGCACGGCCGCAAGCCCGGCCCCGGCAGCTCCCCCTCCGGCTCGGGGGCCTGGTAGTACGGTCCAAGTCCACGGGCGGCCCAGCCCCGCCGCCTCCCCGGAGCTGCGCCCCGGGCTGCGCCGAGCCCTGGGGGCCGGGAGGTTCGCCTCCATTCGCATGGAACAAGGGGGACGGCCTCCGAGGCCTGGGAAGTCGCCATGCCCTGCTGATAGGTGGGAGCTGCGGGCGAAACCCTGATCAGCTTGCCTCTTCCGCCTGTGGCCCTGTCCTTGGTGGGCTCTAGTCTCCCAGGGTGACCCCAGGCGGTCCACGGTGGCAGCTCAGAAGGGGCTGCATTCACGCCATCTGTCTGCCGGCACAGCGGGGTTCAGAGGTCCCTGCGCCCTTGAGCGTCTCTCAGCGAGAGACCAGGCCCCAGGCTTTCTGCTCTTGGCACAGAACGAAGGGGCTGCCTGGGACAGCGAGTTCTGTCCCCCTGGGGACCTCATGGCGCAGGGTGAGCGGTAGCCTGTGTGCCCATGTCCTGTGCGTCTGGGGACAGGGCAGAGCCAGGCTGCCTGGACCCCCTGAGCACTGGGGGCGGTGGGCGCGCGTCATGATGCCCTGGAGACGTAGGATTACAGGGGGTGAACCTGAGTGACCTACTCGGGTCTCTAAGGAGAACCCCAGATACACTGACAGCTTCGTGAACACAGAAGACAGGATTTCTTTTGAGATCCAGGGCTCCATCCATACAGGCCAAGGAAAGATGTGTTCAAGTTTCCGGTTGAGCAATGGGCCATGTGAGGATCTCTGAGACCAGTGGCAAAAGTGATTGCTCACGACGAAGGAGGCGTTCCTTAGTTCCTTCTTACTTAACTAATATCGCCCATTAATCCATTGGTTCTCACTTGACTCGTCTAAGTATTCATTGAGCTCAGCCTGTGCCAAGCTGTGAGGGTAGCACAGGAAGAAGCGCTTCGGGACTGATTTTCACCGGGCTTTTTGTCACTATTAGTCCAACCCTTCTGTGACTCTACTGAACCTTCCTCCTGGCTGCATGGATCCACTTAGAAACTGTCGTTTTGGCATTAAAAAAAAAAAAAATAGGAATTTTGCTAATCCCATTGCATTTGAGCTAAAAGAACAGCACATGGACATGTAAAAACCCCTGGCAAGTTTTTATTTCATAGAAATGGTTAGCATTTTCCTCCTGAGCGAAGTTCTTCAGCAGTTTTCTACCAAAATACGGTTCAAAATTTCTGTTGAGCCTCCTGAGTAACAGCTTTGAAACTAGCGGGGCACTGTCCTTGGTGCTGAAATAAATGTCTCCACCTCCTACCAACTTGGAAGGCATTTAAAATCCCATGGACATCTTGCGGAGTGAGAGAAAGCTACTGGAACTGAATCAGTTCTGACCTGCTGAGTCATAGAAAAAGGAGAAATAAAGTGGAGATCCATGCAATTTATTTCTTGAACAGGAAGATGAGCAAGGATTTTTCCTGTCGTTGTATAGGTCTGCTCTGTGACACAGCAGGAGAACGGTATGGAAGCTGGCAGGGTCTGGAAATACATAACTGTTCTCTTGCCTTCTCTAGAGTCATTCCTCACTTCTGTGAGAGCAGATTCTCCCCCAGTGGAGAAGTGACCAGTCTCGAGGGCTCATCAGCAGGTCTGTGTGACTCATTGCTTTAAAGCATCTATTCTCTTTTCTGCACCACACCCTTCCCCCTGCTGCTGGGTGTTATGTCTACACATTCTTTTCTTTCCTTGGAGAGAAAGGTCCCTAACTCAAGGCATTAATGTCTTTAACAGCTATCCTTGGCAGTTGAACAAGATCAATTGCACTTTTTAAAAAAGATTTATTTTTATTGTTTTGACACACAGAGACAGAGAGAAAGGGGGAGGGCCCAGGACAGTCTCCATAGCTGTACATTAACTTTCAATATAGTTTTGCTCCACAGGTGGGTGTGGGCCGCACAGGGCAGGAACCGGGCCAGGGGCCTCCTGCATGGGAGGATCACCCCAGTTCAGCATATGGGTCCCCATGAGCTGGGCCCGGGATTTGATCCCTGGAATCTGGGGCTGCAAAGTGAGTGCTCAACCCACTGAGCCATCCCGGCTTCCCAAAATTGCACTTTGGATTGGCTAGGAGTGGAAAAAACAAAACAAAACACACACCCTGCTGTGTAACCTCGCATTCTACTGAGCACTGCTGACTGATGGGTAAGAATGTGAGAGGGAGGCAAGCACACGTGGGGGCAAGTGTCAGGTGTGTGCCTGTCTGCTTTTTCTGACCCTCTGGGTGGTAGGCCCCTGACCTCAGTTATATACGATTTTCAAATAGTGCCAAGCAGGGGACAGGAGAGGGGAGTATAATTTCCTGTATAATAAAAAGATAGGCTAAGACCTACTGGCTAAGAAAACAAAAAAGAAACTCAAAGAGCTGAGTTATGATCAGTTATTATTATTATTTTTTATTGTTTTTGACAGAGAGAGAGAGAGAGAGAGAGAGAGAGACAGAGACAGAGAGAAGTGGGAGGGCCCAGAACAGTCTCCATAGTTGCACATCATTGGTTTTTCCACATAGTTTCATTCCACAGGTGGGCGGGGCTGCACAGGGCAGGAACTGGGCCGGGGTCTCACCCCGGTGAGAACCGAACTGGGGCACTCCCCAGTTCAGCATATGGGTCCCCACGGGCCGGGGCCGAGATTTGATCCTCGGTCCCCGGGGCTGCAAAGTGAGCGCCTAGCACACTGAGCCCTCCTGCTTCCCCTTGGTTTTTTTTTCATTGTCAATCATGCATCTTAGCTAGAGAGAGTCGGGGCAAAATAGGAAGAGAGACATTACCTCACCTTCAATCATTTACTCATTATTCACTCATTTATTCAACTAATTCATTCATCCAACAAATGTTGAGTAAAATTTCACACTTTTATATTAAGAAATCTGCTAAGCTTCTCTTTAATGTCTAAAACAATTATATAAAAGGAAGAAAAATGTAAGCCCCACCTCTTTAAGAAAATGTTACTACTTTTGGAGGATAAATATTTTCCTGTGTATCAGAGCCCTGGTTGTAAAGAAGAGAGAGAGAGAGAGAGAGAGAGAGAGAGAGAGAGAGAGAGAGAGAGAGAGAGAGAACCCAAGCTGACTCCTCTAACTACAGAGGTAGGGTGGGCCTCAGAGGTCTGAAGGTGGGAGTCCCATTTTCCAGAGGTCATGGTTTTCATGGTGACAGGTAGATCTCCAATTAAAGCTCTGTACAGTGTAAAATAAAGCCAGATACCTACCTGGCAGGGTTTGGGTAGACTCCAAAGTTATCATATATAAATTGCCTGACTCCCCATGTATATTTAATAAAGTGTGGCTATAATTTTTATGGTTTCTAATACATTCACACTTTGTAAGGGTAGGGACTGAGTAGTGTATATATTTATATCCTTTTTCGTGCTTGAATTCCTAATTCACACAGTGAAGAGTCAGTCAATGCCGGAGAAATAACAACAACAATGAGAAAACACAGCTGAGAACAATTCGAGATGATTGAACCCGGGGAAGCCACAGCGACGCTCCATGCAGCTGCCCTCCTGGGGTCGGGTCACGTGGGGAGTGGGTGTTAGGCTGTTTGTTTCTCTCCTGCCCCATTCACTAGAGCACAGTGGTAGCTGGGGCTCGTGTCAGTAGGGGACCCTTGTTAGTTCTTCTTTTTTTTATTAAGATTTATTTTTATTGTTTTTGAGAGAGAGACAGAGACAGAGACAGAGAGAAGGGGGAGGGCCCGGAACAGTCTCCATAGTTGCACATCATTGGTTTTTCCACATAGTTTCATTCCACAGGTGGGCGAGGCTGCACAGGGCAGGAGCTGGGCCCGGGTCTCACCCCGGTGAGAACTGAGCTGGGGGAACTCCCCAGTTCAGCATATGGGTCCCCATGGGCCGGGGCCGGGATTCGATCCTCGGTCCCCAGGGCTGCAAAGTGAGCACTTAACCCACTGAGCCATCCCGGCTTCCCCTCCCCTTCTTTTAAAAACAGTTTTGCACAGCAGTGAGAAGAGGTGGAAATCAGAGACACGCTAACAGGTTTTACTCACTGCGGGCTACAGTGTGTTGTGTATTCGCTCTGGGAGGAGGCCTGAGGTGTTGATTTCTTTCCAAATTGCAGAGGATTAGCCACTGTCACCTAAGGCAGTCCTATGACTTTATGCTAATAAGCATCAAGTAGCTGGAAAACAATCCTCATAGACTTATTAAAAGTTAGTGAGCTACGAAGATAACTGTTAGAGTGGAATTAATTATTTTGATCTGACCTCAGTTGATTACAAAGTAAGTTTGTGAAAAAAAAAAAGTCATGAAATTTGTTTCGGTGGTTAGACATGCAATTATAACTGAAGATATAGCAGCACATGAAAAATTAGTTAATTGACTGACATTTTTTATTCTTTTTGCCGTGGTTAAGCCCTTTTTGATTAATGAAAAATAAAAAGGATTGGATGTCCTTCAATAGAAGTATCTAACATGGTTTATGTAAAAGAAAAGTCATTTTATTCCAAGGAGGGAGAATTACTGAGCCTGACTAATGTTGGGATCATATTGTTCAGGAATTTCCCAGTGTATTAGGACTGTTTCTGGAGTAGTGAATGGAGATATCTTATTATTTTCCTCTTAGATCAGTTATTTAAAAATGCAGCATGATTAAACATTATTTCCATGTTTTTTTTGTAGCTAGGGTTGTCTTTATGTCCAAATGGGATGCGTACAGATTAGTCATAAGTATAACTTACCTGGAAGCAAAATCACTTATTGAAATGAGTCAATCCTCTTAATGGTTCATAATTGAACTTTTCTGGAAATGAACTTGTTCCAATCAGAAGAAGGATTTGATATACATTCAATAATTTGCATTTGAAGTTGATAATGTTGAAACAGCGTTGGCTGTCTTGGCAGCAGCTACTGTAACGTTTTCTTTCTCTCTGTGAGTTGACTTACAGCTGGAGTCCAAGGAGAACATTTGTTGCACACCCGGGAGTCTGGGAAGCTGATGCCCCCGGGCTTTCACTCAGCATTTGAGTTCACATTTCCCCAGGAAGACGATAGTGCAGGGCCCGGGACAGAACTCTACAAGTACGACACTCCGTTTATCCCGTGGTCCCGACTTTATTTTATTTTTTAAGCAGAAGCTCTTCTGTGAGCATTGCACTATACATGCAGTGGACATGAGTTGTCTAGGAACTTTATTTTAAACCACAGCTAGAAGGAGGAGGAGGGGGGAATTAAGGAAGAGAAAAGCAAAAGCATTTTTATTATACTGCCGTTCGGAGTATTTTCCCATTAATCACTTCTAACTCATTCTCTGACCCTCTGAACTTCCCCCACCGCACCCTACTTTATGATCAAATGGAACTCAATTAGTAGGCATAGGTAGTATTTTAAAAAAGTGATTCCACCAAAAAGTCAATTTACAGTAACATTAGCCTTGAGTTCAACTGTAGACAACAGATTCTCATTGTAATTTTTCCTACCTTGATGGACTCTTCCTTTTTTTTTCTTTTTGATAATTGCTTCCTGAATCGTAGACTAAGTAATTACCCCCAACTTTTCAGGAATTCAGGAGCCATGTGCAGATTAGGTAGCAGATGCTGTGCATTCTGGCAGGAAAGAAATTGCCCCTAGATTTGCTGTGTGCTTATTTAGAACGTGCAGTCAATGTCCTCTTTTGGAAAGAAGATTTCAAAAAAACTAGTGCGCATGTATTCTATTACATACTTCCATCAGAATATACTGTTTTCCATCGTGGCTGTACCAGTTCACACTCCTACCAGCTGGGCAGGTCTTCTGATGGGCTTTCCTGGTCATTTGCGTGGCTGTCACCTTCTGGTGGCATAAGGGAGACCAGATTGCTGAAGGAGGCCTCATGCATAGTAAGATGGTTAGCGGACTCTCAAGCTGAGAGGCTGTGCTCCGTCTCAGGTGATCAGTCTAGTGGGCTTGTTCAGGGTTATTCACAACTGTGGTCCTCAGGTTCCAATGGGAGTCAAAAGAGAACACCCTCAGTGCGCAAGTACCTTTAAAGTCCTCGGTCATCTCATGCTTGCTAATATCCCATTGGCCAGAGCAAGTCAAATAGCCACGTCCAGATTCAAAGGGTGGAGAAAAAGCCTTCACCTCTCTATGGGAGGAGGAACCAGGTCACATCGCAAGGGTGCGTGTACACAGGAGTGAGTAGGATTATTTAGGTCATGATTGTCAACAACCTACCGCAGGTAGTAAACATTGGTATGTGTTTATTCAAAACACAGAGAACTTCAGAGGACAAAAATCCTAAGCATAAAGCAGCACAGAGGAGCAGAGATTATAAAACAAATTGAAGCATTTATGCTAAGCATCAAGAAAATATTTAAGTAAACATTTAAAAAATATCCTATGTTGCTACATCCAAATCTTGTCCCCCCCACCACTAAAATGGTTTTATCCACTGGCAAAGATTATATTAAACATCATTTAAATATTTACGCCCTAAGGCACACCAGGCTATATATTTTATTAATTTATACAAAATGGGAGTTTGCATAAATGCCCAAACATAATTTCCATCCTAGAATATTTTATCATAATTATGAAACCTCATATGAAAATCTGGATTGCTTGAGAAAGCCGCAATCATATCACCAGTTCATTGTTCTGACTGTGAAATGAGCAATGCTCACTCTGGAAACCTTCGCTCAAGTGAGGAGGCACATCCGTTCTGAGCAGGGTCTCAGCGATTGCTCTGAATTTCATCTGATCTTTTAATACTTCTCTGCTTATAAAAAATTTATGGACTAGAGAGTTTGATGTAGCCCACATTTCTGGTAAGCACATACCTTGCTTCTAAGTTGAGATGTATTTAAAATAGAACAGGTGGGGGAAATGCTTGATCTTGCTATAAATGTACAAAGTACATGACCAAAGAGAGCCCGCTAGTCAGAAGACATCTGATGTGCAATCTTGTGGGAGGGTCTGCTTCCCTCCACTCTTGTGATAGTCGACTCACTTTGCAATTGCGATGCCCTCTCTCTCTGGTACTTCCCATGCTCCGACATCATCCATTTCTGTTTCTACATTTGTCCTTCTCTTTCCTGCCTCCCCACACCTCAAAATTCATTGCAGGTCAGCTTATGCATGAATTCCAGTCGTGGGCTACCCTTATCAACTCCTTAACTAACCTGTCCTGTGGTTTTTAATGAACCTTTAGTTCACTGCTAGAAATGTTCCTACATCTTCAGACTTCTTTATGCCTTCAGTAGAAATGATATAGGTAGGTAGGTAGGTAGATAGACAGATAACAGATAGATGATAGATAGGTGATTGATAGAGGATAGGTAGATGATAAATGATAGATAGATAGAGGATAGAGATAGATGATACATAAATAGATAGATGATAGATGGTAGAGATAGATATATGATAGATAAATAGATAGATGATAGATGGTTGGATGGATGGATGGATGGATAAATCATAGAGATAGATAGATATATGATAGATAAATGATAGATGGGTAGATAGATAGATGGTAGAGATAGATGATACATAAATAGATAGATGGTAGAGAGATACAGATGGTAGAGATAGGTAGATGATAGATAAATAGATTGATGATAGATAAATAGATGATAAATAGGTGGATGGATAGATGGATGGATGGATGGATAGATGAATAGATAGATGATAGACTGTTACCTTCTTTTGTGATTCTGTGAACCCAGAAAGGCTCAGCTGTTTGCATTTCAACTGCTTTTGCATCTCAGTGATGTCCCTTCATGGCTTCTTTGGGACACGCGTCATGCTACTGACCACTCACACGACTCTCTTCGTATTTCCTTTTATCTCCCACTAAACAATGAGCAACTTTAATATCCCTATTGAGTATGAGACGCTGAATCAAAGTTCCTTCCTGTGCCCCTCCCTGCCAGCGACCTCCCCTGCCCCACAGTGCTCATCCTCACTCACGTCCTGGACTTCGCCACCACCAGCCCAGACCCCTCTCGCAGATGGCGGACTTGTTTCTGTCTGGCGCTCACCTGACATTTCCTTCCACGGGCTGCGTCTGGCTCTCGCTTCTTCATCAGCAGGTATCTGCTCTTTGCTCTTTTGCCTAATTTGCATAGCGTGGTGTCGCAGGTGTAAGTCGGAAGGTCGGTGCCTCACTTGCCCCCCACCTCATGGGAGCACATGGCATCAGTTCATTTTTGGGGGTCTCAGGTTCCCTCCCTCCCTCCCTTCCTTCCTTCCTTCCTCCCTTCCTGTTCTTCCTTCCTTTTTGTATAATGGAAACAAAAAAAAAAAAGCCAATTTCATGAGAAGTGAATTCTCAAAGAACTGAGTTGAAGTCCTGGCAAAGACTGTGGAATACAAATCTTATCGGAGTTATTGTTTGCTGTGATGAGAACACAAGAAACATTTTAAACAAAGTATTGTAACGAGTCGTCATCACGCACGCCCTGTCATATGGCAACTGCACAGTGGCGGCATGTTCGTGGGCCTGCAGGAAGCGGTGGCTCCTCTGACCAAAGCAGGTCTGACCAGGGTCGACTGCGTGGACTTGGGTGGGTCCCAAACAAACTCCTGTTTGGAAAACACAGGTCGCTGCATCCACCCACCTCCTTGCCTGTGAGTGGCACCCCCACGGCCGCATCTGTTCTGTCTGTTTTTGCTTCTGGGTCACAGAATTGCTGAAGAAGGCCATTCAGTGAAGTGACCTGTCCCACTGTAGATGAATGACGTTCCCTTCCAGGGGGGCTTTTACCACTACGTTTTCGTCACTTGTTTGTTTATTCGATCACTTCTCAGGGGCTGTCACCCCTCTCACCTCAAACAGCCAGTACCGCCCTGCCTCTCCATTCAGGCCACCTCTCTCACCAAACTGACTTGTCTTTTAACTGAACTTGAAAGATTTCCCCAAAGGTGGCGATCCAGGGGTCCTGAGGAAGGGTTGGCCAAGAAAGGGACAATGATGGGTGGAAATGGATTGCTGTTTTGTGTTAGGCCCAGACCTTCTGTCCTTGACCAGGTTGTGGGTTCCTGAGAACAGTCAGACAGACAGATGCAAACACGTCCCTAGTTCTCCCAGATCTGAACAGTTCTGGTGTGGGCATTTGGGGCAGGACCCTGGGGTCAGTGCACGCTGTCGGAAGTCATTGTCTGGGAATCATTTCTAACGAATCACACACTCTGTGAATAGCAGAACCCGGGCCCTTCACTGATTCCCACGTGCAGATGTATTTGGGGCTGTTTTCAGTCCTGCTTGGGATAGACTTCTGAGTTATAAAAGTCACCCTAATCAGCCTGGATGTTGCCTGGCATTTTCTTTCCATTTTGTTTATTGGTGGGATTTATGTCCTCTCAGATCGACAAGGTGCACATTCTAGAAACTGAGTGAGACAACGGAAACCTAACGTGACTACGTGCCGTCACTTTTGTTAGGATTGATGTCAAGGCGTGCATTACCCGGGACACCAGGCAGTCTTCCGTGGGAAGCACTTCTTGCACCCATATGGTTATCTGTCATTTTAGGGAATAACAACATCGTTACAGTGATTATCAGTGCAAATTATTTACGCTACTGACAGGAACATGAGAAGTACGTTTGCCAGCAGCTGCCTACATGGTACGTAGCACAGGACTTGTGGGTACTTTTCGTCTCACTGAGATGCCTTTTCTTTCAGTTTGTCTAGAGGTTTCGTTCTGGGCTTTGAGATTATATATATTCTTCTCAGGTGAGCACACACTACTGAGCGAGCCTAAGTGCCAACATAACATGAATTTCTGTCTGGGAAAATCAAGCATGACTGGCCTCATGCTAACCAATCAACATAATCGTGGTCATTACAAATGCTTAGGTGGGTGTTTACTGTGGATAAAGTTCTTCACAAAATAATTTACGTATGTGATGCTATTTAATCATCCCACCCATACTGTGAAGTAGATGAACCTGTCTATGCTAAATAACTGGCTTCTGATTTCTCCAGGAAATAGGCTGACCCTATTTCCTTGAGATGAAAATGGGATATGGGGAAGACAAAAATGGGAAGGGGTTATGTAATATTCTGTATTCATGACAAAGGAAGACGATAGCGAAAGTGACTCTTCAGAGACAGCACTCATACCAAAACTTTTGTAGATATAGAAGGAGACTGAATTCCCCATGATCATACGATGAATGTTTCTCTAGTGAAGTTGTCTCAAACAGGAAATTCTGGTCTTTCTTCACACACCAAAGAGAGAGAGGGAGAAAAAAGCAATGAATATCCTGACTATCATCACAAGCCGGTATATGTTAATGCCCCATTGGAGAGTTTTTCATTAATAGAAAAAAAAAAAAAGCTAACAGCCCAAATCGAACCAAATTAGGAGTCTGAAAAGTCGGAATCAAACTGAATGTAGGGCAGAAAGAATCTCTATGGATGGAATGATGGTAGAAATCACAGTAAGACTCACAGTCACTGCATCCCAATTTCTGTCAAATAAAATCATCCCGGTGTGTCCTCATCCACCTTGTTCACCGGATTGGGCCCCGTGTAGTTGACTACTGGCTCCTCCCCAACGTCAGTCAACATGACCATGAAAGACAAACGTTTCGAATCGATTCAGGACGTCGAGGCGGCCACGACAGCGCAACTAAAGACGCTCATGAGAGGACTTCCAGAACTGCTTCAGACAGTGGCAAGAATGAGGGGATAAGTGTGTTTAAAGTGAGGAGGAGTATCCTGAGGGGGATTAATGGCAATGTGTTCTTTACTGTAGTCATTTTTTAATTCATTGTTAAATTTATTGGGGTGATAGTGGTTGGTAAAATCACAGGTTTCACGTGTACAATTCTGCATGACATCATCTATGTGTTATGTTATGTGCTCACCACCCAGAGTCGCTTAACAAATTTTTAAAAATGGGAACTTTCACTGTACTTTTTGAGCACACCTCGTATCATCTGGCAGTCAGACTCTTCTTGCATACCCTGAGGCCGGTCACGTGTTGGGCACTCCTGTCCGCCCTATTTCCCGGGGACCTTTTCCTGCAGGTGACGGAACTGCTTCTTGTCAACAAGGCCCAACACTTGGAAACAGATGGACTTTGCAATGTAGCAGCTCACCTTGACCTTCGCTTGCTTGGGAGAGCAGGGGTGCAGGTCATGTGAACAAGGTGCTAGGTTGGTGTCCAGCTTATTTCTGAGTGGAAATCAAAAATTCCTTTCCAGGGGATACCGGGGTAGCTCAACAGGTTGAGAGCTTGCTTACTTTGTAACTGCATGGTCTGCAGATTGAATCCTGGCCGTGGTCCCTGCAGACCCGTATGCTGAACTGAGGTGCAACTGGTAGCTGCCATGGTGGCATGGCAGCAAAGATGCTCACCTCCCATGTGGGAGGCTCCCCATTCAGTTCCCCTCGACGTGGCCCCACATCCACCTATGTGGAATGAAACTACATCGCAACTAATGATGTACAACTGTGGAGACTGCTCTGGGCCCTCCTCACTCCTCTCTCTCTCTCACCTCCTCTCAAACAATAAAATAAATCTTAAAAAAAAGAAAAGAAAATAAATCATTGTTTAAAAACATTCCTTTACAAAAATCAAAGATAATTCTTTGGTGTACAACAACAGTTCAACTGACCATTTTGTAGTGAGATAGCAGTGTGTTTTGCTTTGGCTACATTCTTTTTTTCTTATGCATCTGTGCACAATGAAAATCTTCAGCTATCTTTTCACCCACGTGGTCTTTCCCAATTGCAACATCTTCACCGATTCTACCCTGACTTCATCTTTCCCGATCATGTACAAAGCACTGCTTTCTATTATACAACTCGGGGGATCTTCCCCATAAATGAAAAGTAGACCTAAAATACATACTGGGGAGTGGGCCTTTATGCTCGAATGGATATTAAATGAAATGAGACTTTAGCTTATTAATACTGAGCGATGCGTTGACTTGGAGCTCAAAGAGGCCTCTGCTTTTGTTTTTCCTTCGCTCTGGTGAGCAGAGCACACTTGGATGAAGTCGTTTTATTCATATTTATAGAACTCTATTGTAATACTGGGATAGTGACTGAGAAAACCAAGTTCCTTAGGGACACAGAGGTGTGTGGTGTGTGCAGCTCTGAAAAATGTGCCCTTCACCCGGATGTTACTGGGTTTTCATTTTTCTCCTACATGCTTGCACGCGATGTACAGGTTCTTTTATTAAATTTAGATTTTCAGTGTGTCTGACAGTACTAGGAGCAATATTTCAAATGCTTATCTACTTTTGCCAAAAGAATGCTCAAACACGTCTTCAAAGGTTACTTATAAGCCTCTATCCCAGGCTGTCAGCAACTCGGTGGCCACCTTTAATGTGACGTGTGTCATGTTCTGTAGAATCAATGCAGATGTTTCTGCTGAAACAGAAGTCTAAGACCATGACCTACGGGCACATCTTTGCTTGTCACTTTGACTTTTCATTTTCTACTGATTAAAAACACTGTTTAGGCTTTGATGTTTGTCATACCGTGAATATAGAAAAAGTAAAACTCGACTAGAAGAAACTGGTTACCATTTCTGTGACAGTGATGGCTGTATCGCTTCAGACCCTCCTGACTTCAGAAATGTCACAAAGTGAAAATAGTCAGAAACATTTGCGTATCGCCCCCTTGTTTATGAGGTACGACAATCCCAACACTCTTGAAACTCTGTGTGTACAGCTGCGATGGCGTCTCTCTCCTTTCCATCCCAGAGCTAATTGTGTTCCTTTAATTTTGCCAAGTGTGTACCCTGAATAAGTTGGTCTTGCCTGTGAACTGTTCTCTAACTGGAAGTAATACACACGAGTTCTTATGTGACTTGCTCTCAATACTCAACAGTGAGATTCATCCGTGCCAATAGGTACAGCTGCCATTGTTGAATGATTACATATGTGTGTGTGTGCATCTGTGTGTGTGTATGTGTGTGTATATATATATATATACACACACATGCATACATACATACACACATATAAAATCATACATAATATATATACATTATATATACACACATATACATACATACATAAATATATGTACATACATAAATCATACATAATATATACATACACACATATATACATACATACATAAATATATATATAATCTTACAGTGTGATCACCGTAAGTCTGGTAACCATCTATCTCCCTGCAAAGTTAGTTATTACAGTTTTATTGACTGTATCCCTGGTGCTATTTTCTATTATTTATAACTAGAAATCTGTACCTCTTATTTCCCTTCACTTCCCCCCGCATCCCCCCCCCCCGCCCCCCAGCAGCCATCAGTTGGTGTAGTTTTAAATGTTAAAAGAACAATCCATGGCATAAATCCTCTGGGCTCGTGTAAAATCACATCAACTTAAAGCCCGTTTTCCTAATGAAGGGTAAAGGCTATCACGTTGACTTGAACCACCGTGAGGGTGAATGGCTGTTTTAGACTCATGCAATCACCGTTAAACTTAATTAGAGACAATTAGCATGCACAGCTTACTCATCATAGTCAATTAGCACTGGATGTATTTGGCCGATAGAAGAGAGAGAACGATCTTTCAGTACAATTAGGAAGTAAAGTGGGAACTAATTGGAGACTCTTGCTCGCAGGACCCTGTGCATTTGTTGAAGTAAAACTTAAAAATAATTCTCCTGAACTTTGGTTGATTTGCTAAGTATCAGGTCAGATCTAGGCGAACACAATCCTGTAAGACTCTTCACAATGAGGTGGTGACTGTGCTGCTCAAGACAGTGTTGGTGTTGGAAGAATTAAGACGTTAACTTAATTAACTTAAATAGCCACCTGTGGATGGTATAGACCCAGTTGTTCAAATCTTTGGAGCTGCCAAATGAAGGAACTTCTTAAGTGGGAGAGGAAATATGATCCTGCTTGGATAGTATTTGACACTTCTGTAATGTGCTAAAATTCATAACAAATTCAGAATGACCCTGCGATTTCTGTATTTCTTTCATTTTGCATTTGACATAATGAAGGCTCTGAAGGACAGATAACTTGTACAAAGTCACTCAATTAATAAATATATATATATTTTTTGGGTTTTATTATTATACATTTCTAATTTCATTGCATTCAGATCAGAGAATGTTTCCTGTGTTAGTTTTTTAATATTTTACATGAGCCCAGAGGATTTATGCCATGGATTGTTCTTTTAACATCGCTTGAATTATAACAGAAAACCCTCCAGGACTGGTCATTACATGCTTGATGAGGGTTACGTGCTTTTATAGGTTTCCAGACCTAGACCTGTTCATCCACCTGGAGCTCCTTGATTGATGGGAAGGTTCTCTTGAGGAAGAACCTTGCAGCGTTGCCATAGGTTGACACAAACTGTCAATCTGTCTTCAAGACTGAATACATTTACTAGAGTGACTGTGCATGAGGGAGAGATAGTCAGACCATTGGGAATTACTCCACACTGGTTCTGAGTTGTTGCTAATAATTCCTGGTGACTCAAAACACCAGTGTGGCTTTGGTCAGATGATAAATGGAGTCCACCCAGCTGTGATTCAAAGTGTGCCCACTTAGTTCAAAGACCCACCTTGTTGTCATTTCACTAGTTTCTAGATGTGTAATTGGATTATAAATACTTGGCAGCCCCACACTGGCCTTTGATTCAGGGGGAGGGACCGTAGTGGTTGTCCCTTTCTTTGCTTTTGACAAAGCTTCTCCCTCTTCCACATGTTAGTTCATTTTTTAATATCATACAAAAATGTTCTGTGATGTGAATGGTAGGAATTGGTGATTTCCATTTCATGGATGAAGAACCTTACCTTGGCTTTTAACAGGTTTTCTTGTTAAGGAGGAATTCACTCTAGTTGTAGCGAATGCCACCTCTCTTGAAGGTAGGCAGCCATTCGTTCAAATTCTCTCTTAAATCAAGTTTCCTGAATATGGCAGCATTGTAACCACAACTGATTTATGTTTTATTCTCTGACAGGTTTATTCTCCACTTGCCTCCCCATTTTAAGCCATAGAAATAATAGAAAGTTTCAGTGACATAAAGCTTCGGCATATTTCACCACACTTCAGAATGTAATAATGTAAATTGAAGAAAACTCTATGGACTATATTAAAATTGCTCCATATCCCTTTTTGAGCATAAAATTTTCTAGGAAGTGGAATAAGATCCCCATAGCACAATGTGTAAAATAGTTGATGTAAACCTAGAATATCAGTAAAACTGTGGGTTTGGGCATAAATTTGTTTTGACATTTACCATTGGGGAGAGACTTTCAGGATTTTAGTGCAGCCCTGGTCTCATAACATATGAATGCTCACTTTGTGGTGAAGGAATAATGATATCTCCTTTCCAATGTCTTACTTTGGGAGTGATAGCTTGAGCTGATTTAATTTTGTCTTCTTTTGGGGGCATATAGAGCCATCACTACATGTGAGGCTCATGTGTTTTTATTTGACTGTGTTTGATGGACTTGGAATTCCCCAGGCAGACATTCTGAGATGTACATATTCATGTGCCATCTAGTCTCTGCTTTTCTACTTACATTCTTATCATTTTGTTATTAGAAACCCTGTTTGTATTAAAAAGTTGCTGATAGAGTAGCTTTTGTTAAAGATGTTAGCATTATTCATTAAAAAATATAATTTCTTTATTAAAAACACTACTGTGCAAAGGGTATTATTTTAGTTTTTATTCTCAATATAATGCTCCATTAATTATCTTACAATGAAAAGCTCTGGTGAACTTTATTACAATTGACACATTTTCAAGAAGATGAATAATTCAAATATTCTGGAATAGCCAAGGTATCATTTCTTGAGCTCTCTGAGTCTGTCACATCATTTTAATTTAATATTGTTTGATATTCTATTTTACTTTTTTTTTTTTTCTGCTATGATAGAGCCATGTCTCATGTCTCCTTAGGTGGCTATTCCTTATATTCTAATTGGAAACCTTTCCTTTCACAATTACTGGTTGGCATAGCTGGAGTAAGAATGTAAACCCACCCCCATCACTGATCACCTTCCTTGACCCTGTGGGTGTGTATGAGTTAATCTCTTCGTCTTTCTCCACTATAGAAAGTGTGTGCTTTCTTTAGCATTTGATTCATTGATGACTTTGTAGTCTAAGGTCATTGGGCCCTCAAAGAGTACAAAGAAAACCATTTCAATGTTTAAATCATTTTTACTGAAAACCAAATGAGGACAAATTGCTACATGTTCCAAATGAGCTCCAGTATTTATTCAGTGGACTTTCAAACGTGGTACCTCACCGATGCAGGCGACCATGCTGGGGAACAGGGGAGGACAGAGTTATCACCATGACACACAGGGTGATCAGAAAAACAAGCTGCTGTGTAGGGTACATCCCACAGGAAGGCGCTCGAAAATACTGGAACATTTCACTAAGAAATGAGGCTGCTCCCTGACATGGTCTACAATATCCTGAAGTTGCTTAAGAAATGAAATTTTATCACGTAAATTATTTTTTATTCTCACCTAGAATGACAGAATTCTGGATATTGGGGAACAATCTAGAAGTTTTGCGGCAGTACATAGTTGAAGAACTAGTTAGTTCCTTCCCTACCACGATGTTTTGGTTTCATAAAGACCAGATCTCATTATGTATCTGCTCCAAAGGTAAATCACTTTTAACAGCAGTTCCTAGAATGTAATTCTGAACATTAGGAAGGGGAGAACTTTCTGGACACTGTGCACTGAGGTTTCTTTGTGGTCTTTTGTCTAGACCAGTGAATTTAGGGAGTGAGCGTCAATGGAGGCAAATTTGTGAAGGCAGCTTCCCCAAAATGTCCAGGAATGGACTTGAGTTGGTGGGTATCTGAGAGGACACATCTTGGCCTTCCTGCAAGTTCCATTCAGACTGTTGCAAAGTGCAATGACGGCAGGGCACTGCGGGTCTAGGTGGGCACATTTGGGGACCGTCTTGTATCCAAAGGGGATTCGGTGAAGCTTTTCTGGCTTCGTCGGTGGTGTGTGTAGCCACACCCAGCTCTAAACATTCAGGGGGGCAGGGGTGCTTTTCTTCTTCTGCCCCACAGAGGTGACGGTCGCTTTCATTAAGTATGACCGCTCTTTCCCATGAACCCTGCACGTAGGTTGCAATTGGCCTACTAGCCTTTTGGGCGTCGATGCTGTAGATCTGACGGGGCTGAAAGCTCAGAATGTCCTTGGCTTTGTTGAGTTGGGGACAGGTGAGGTGTCAGGGTTGTGCTGCTGTAATGAGACTCACTGGCCCTGACTCCTCCCTCGTGGGACTGGGGACGGCAGCTGGGTAGAGCCCAATGTCACTGTGACTCTACCTTTTTTATTTAAAGCAGGGAAAGCAGAAGAGATCTTATGCACCGACAGCTGCAGGGGAGGGGAGAGGTGTGGAGGGCCGGGGGAGACAGGATATGAGTTCCCCAGTTGGCAGAGTGGCCGTTCCTAATCGTATGGAAATTGCCAGAGGGTCCTGAAGGGGCCTGTGTGGATCAGAACTCTGGACTTCACACGCTTCACGAGGCTCAGGGGGCGTGTCCGCGTGGGCTTCCTGGTGATCTTAATGACAACGTGCGTGCTCTGGTGTTTTGAAAAGGAAATGGCTCCTGAGACGGGAGGCTCAGCTGCAGGGAGGAAGGACAAAGCACTTACTCACATCTGGTGGCTTCTCAGGGGCTTCGGGATCAATACCCTTGTACCAGGATTTGCCCCAGGTAGAAGAGACCCCCCAAACAATGGGGGCTCTACCCGCTGTGGTTCCTTTTTTTTTTTTTTTTTGCCTGTGTGATCTGATGAGGGCCCAGACCAAAGAGTGACAGAGCCAATCAATCCAAATGAATAATTAATGTGAGCTGGGTGGGCCTTGAGCACGTTGTCTATGGCCAGATACTCTTTTCTGAATAATCAAGTGATTTCAATTCCCGTGAGAGATTTTTGACGGCGGTGACTTCGGGCCTGCTTTAAAAGCTTTTCATTTTCCAAAAGGCTTATTACTTGGTGTCAGACATTTGTCAGGAAAATTTTCAGGACTCTAGCCCTTTGAATTTTATTATGCATCTCCTTTATCTCTCCTTCCCTTCGATCTCAGTTTTACCTACACTTCCCATTTGGAAGAAGCAAAACGACAAGCAGTACCAAATTCTTCGGCTCTTCACCTGTTACGGACAATCCTTAACACTGGAATACATTGTTTGTTTTATAACACGTCTTTTACCTACTAATGTACAGGTTAGTGTTACCCTTTTGAAACCGAAGCTTTAAAGGTGAAATGAATGTAAAATAGTAAAACTTAAGAACAGCAGCTTTCGAAGAGGTTTCTTAGCAACAGTAGAATATTTTATTCCAACAGATCAGTGTATGAGTATCCAGTGAGAAATCAGCTGTGAAAACAGTCAGCTGTTTGCCTCAGTGACCCCCCAGATCACCCGGGAAGGGTGACTGGAAGTAGGTTGGCAGATGTGTGTGCTGTGCCTGGCCATATTCCTTGGCCTCCTTTCTCTGTCATAGACGTCCCTCCCTGCCTGAGGTGGCTTCTTTGGCCACCTGCTTGCTTCCTGTGTCTATCAAGTGCCCTGGACTCCTAAGCTCCAGTAACACTTCCTCTTCCAACCCCAACATCTCTGCAGCCAACCCCCTGCATTCAATTCCTGGTGTTCTAAACACCTTGTTCTATCTTCTGTTGTCCTGCTTGGACTTTGGGTGTAGTAGGCAGGGACTGAGCTTAAGGGAAGTTGGGGGCGTGATTCAAATCTTCAATGCTACATGTTTGGTTTTCTCCAGCCAGTGTGGAGTTTGAGCAATTCCGAACTATGTTCAAGTTTGTTCTACTTAACTTAGGAGCAACCAGAAAACACTAAAATATTCAGACATCTTTCTGAAACGTCTCTTTCTCTTTACCTGTGTTAGGAAGCAGGACTGAATTTTCTTTACTCTTTTTGGTGTTGGATGCTGAACTCATAGATTCTTGTAGTGTTTCTCAGGGTATCTGGGGCCTAGGTATTGAAATAGAATCTATAGGTGGTTGGACTAAATATGATTCTTCTTCAGGACATACCAGTGAAGCAGTTTTTAGAAACCATCCTTTGGTCAGCCGTGTGTGTGTACGTGTGTGTGCATGTGTGTGTGCGCATGTGCACGCCTGTCTGTTTTCTTATGAAAATATATCATTAAAATGGTAACACATCCACTCTTTTGATATTTGTAGACATTGAATCAAGTACACTGAGTGCTTTATCTTAAATAGAGCAGTGGTACCAGGTCAGGAAGATTTTTCAGGAGCAAAATTTATTTTGGGATGGTCAAAACTTAGGCCGTTGAAAAGCATAGGCTTTGAAAAATTTATTCAGGCATTCATGGTTGGTTTTTTTGCTTGTTTTTTCTCACTATTTAGTGGTCACCTGCTATGTGCTCCTATGAGAATCCAATGCCTCTTATCTAGGGAGCGGCTGTAAATACAGAGGAAACCTCACTTGCTTGCCAGCCACTCACCTCCTGTGTGTGGCCCGGTTCCTAACAGGCCATGGACCGGTATTAGTCTGTGGCCCAGGGATTGGGGACCCCTGTTCTAGGAGACCAGAGTCCCATGCTCAAGGTCACTGCCTCCCCATTTCATACTCCTCTCCCCACCCACACCCCCAGCTGCCTTCTCTCGAGTAGGGGAGGTAGAGGAAATCTGAGAGACTGAACTTCCCTTCCCATCCCTCAGGAGAGTGTTGCTTGAAGGGATGATGAAACCACTAAACCAGACTAGGTTCAAGGGGCTCGGAGATTCATGACTAGAGGCTGAGGCTCAAGCAGAAAACTATGAACAGCGACCCAAACAAACAAACAAACAAACAAACAAACAAACAAACACCATTTTCTCTGCATAGCCAATGTGTGTGAGTTAAAAATTTTGACCCCCATCATGCATCAGCTCTCCCCAAAGACCTCTACTCATATTTGAAAGGCAGAGAAATTGTCCCTAGTGTAACCGGAAGTTTACTGGCACCTGACATTAATCTCAGCTGTCCGTGCCTGTGGGGGTCTATTTGCACACAGTGGGCTCCGTTTATTTTGCAGCACAGCGTTTATGTAGTGTTGTTACAGGGCACGTTTCCTTAGGCATTTTCAAGGCCCTGTTGGTGCTGGTAACCGTTGCATGTGTCTTTCGGTTTGATTCATGTCTGCTCTCGGCTTATTGTTTGTGTTTATTTGTGATGAAAGTACAACACAAAGACCTATGCTTCGCGGTTCATTCACTATTAATCCAGTTCTCACATATTCCCAGGGTGTGTGATTCTTTACTCTTACACGTCACAGAGCTCGGGGACCTGATTAATTGAGTGATTTCAGTGAAAATAATTTTTACTGTTTTACGACTGAGCGCAGAGTTCAGGGAAGACATTGTCTTCCTTTAGGATATGGACTTCAGGTGCGTGTTATTTTCAGGAAGACTCACCTTTGGCGAGATTTAAAATTTTTTTCAGAGATGTGTTACCATTGGAGTTGTAAACAATTTTGTTATTCATGACTGTCATGGTTATGCTATTTATTTGCGGAGTGCAAAGCAAAGGGATTATGTCATGGTGGACAAGTTCCTGATCCTTTTTTTGTGTGTGTGTTTTTTAAACTAGAATAAAGAAAACAACCCAAATAGTTACGGAGCCTCTACTCTGTACTAACCAGTTTGCCTGTTCGTTCATTTAACTTTCTTAAGCAATAGCCCTGTCCCACAAAAATCTCAGTTAAGGACGCCTGGGCTGAATGAACGGGTTCCTGTATGGTCTCCTTGTATCCAGGGGCTCCTGGAGACTGCCTAAACTTAGAGGAATGTCTCTAAGACAGGAACAGGAAAAGGTCTGGGAAGAATCATTTGGGAGGGAAGGCCCGTCAGTGCCTCTCAAACCACACGGGATGGTCTCAGAGCAGGGCCAAACGGGCGGTGGGGCAGGGGACACAGAGACCCAGTGCGTGCGTCCTGGTTCTGCCACCTGTTGGTGCCTGTGTGCTCTTGGGTAAATTACATAACCGCTCAGAGCCTCAGTTTCACTTACCTGTCGCTGGGATGACACTAGGGCTTGACCTGCCTATGGTGCAGCATTGTGGAGGTGAAGTTACGGACGAGAGAGCCTTTCCCAGGGTAAGGTTTGTCGTTATAACATTTCTTTCCTTGGCACAGGTCAGCAAGGTGAGGAGTGTGGGTAGTGGCTGGAGAGGAGGAGTCGTGTGGTCAGGATCCTGACTGGTCATTGTTTATAAAATCGCAGTGATTTCCCTGGCTCTGCCCCTGTTTTCACTTTCTCCTGAGCATGCATGGGCACCTAACACACCACATAGTTTACACCTTTGTGCTACTTGTGTTCTGACTTCCCCGCTAGAACACAAGCTTCATGCAGGCTGAGATCTGCCTGGAGCAGTGCCTGCCTAGCATATAACAGGTGCTCAGGAGACTTTCGTTGTGTGAAGTCAATGAATGACTGTGATCAGACAGAATTTCTCCAAAGAGACAGAGCCTAGGACGCCTACTTCCTCTACGCCGTAATGCTTCGAAAGCAGGCGCCTCTGCTTCAAAAGACAGCCGCAGCGATCTGAAGTGCAAAAGCACGTTCAGGGCCACAGCGTTAGTGTGAGCCTTCCGTACCAGTATTTCCCATTTTATTCTGATATTTGATATGCTCTTCAGCAGTTTCTTCCACCCACCTTGCATATGCATTCCTGTGTGTTTTTTTTTTTGTTCTCAAAAGACATCAAAGTACCTGGGGACTTAGTAGTCTTTCATTTCACTCTCAGAAGGGACGTGGAATCCAAGGATAAGAGAATTGCTGTATCAGGTGTTGTCAGCTGACAGAGTCACTGTGGCGATTAGCTGCCTGGTGTCATGTCAGGGATGAAGTCACAATGCTAGAACATCACCACGGCCCATCAAGCCTTAGGTAGCAGAGACAGCAGCAGTGACCGGGTGACGAGTGCAGGACTTCAGGCATGAGTAACTCTGTCACTGTGTCACAGGACAACCTTTTCTCTTCTAGGATGCTTTCATAGTATTTACATAAGCTTAACCCCAAAGAAACGTACAGCTTATAAGCTGGGTCTGAGCGAATGGTCCATCCACGCTTGGATTTGATAGACCAGGTTCAGACGATGCTGCGCGGGTTCCGTCTCCCTCGGTTCTGCTTCTCTCAGCTTGGCGTGTTGTTGTGCATGGAGGTTGTTGGCACACAGCAGACGAGATGACCACCAGTGGCTTCGGATTCGAATCCTCTCTTCTTAGCAGCTCAGATAGGGAGCGTTCCTCCCAGATTTCACATAGAAATCCACAAAGAGGGGGCTTATGGGTCCAGTTTTGCACATTTCCCCTCCTCTGTCCAGGGCGAGTGAGGAGGCTGGGATAGAAAGCGTCACTAGAAAGTCACGTTTGGTTCCCTCAACGACATGATGGTGGTAGAGAAAAATGACACGCCTCTTTCTTCTCTGGTTTAACTGTCAGAGCCAAGAGAAATCCAGAGGAGCTGAATAATTCAAAGGGTAACGATTTACTATTGATGAATATAAATAGTGGAAAACAAAACAAAACCTATAGGCCTACAGCAGCTAGCTTTAATACTTCCAAAATGAAGCTGAGGTACACCCCTGCTGTTGTTGGTAGGATGAAATGGTACAATGTAGGCTTCTTGTCATCTGATGGGCACTCAGTAAATGCTAGTCATTCTTATTATGTGAGCTGTGTTAACTGCAACCTTCTTTCATCCCTGAATTGTGGTCCTTATTTCTAGAATTCCGTATTACTATCACGTCATCTAAGCTTGCTGTCCATTGCTAGTGAAATATCAAACATGATAATGGCCTATTATCCTACGAGTTTAAAATGCTCTGACGTGCATTATCATGTGACGTTGAACCAACAGCTCTGGGTGCTAAGGTTGTTGGGCATCTCCTTTTATCAAAGAAAGAAATTTCGATTTAGAGAGATGAAATGTCTGGTTAAACATCGCAGAGTTGGTACTTAGCAAAACCAAGACGTAGGATGAAATCCAAATCTGTGTTCTTCCCAGGATACTACGTAACTGTGGGTTTACTTACAGAAGGTATTGAATCTCTCATAGGATCACGGTTGAAATGAATAGTATTTTATCTAAAATAAGACAACATATAGGAAGCATTTTTAGAGTATGAGGAGCTGTGCCATTATAAAGAATTTTGATTTGGACAATGGAGGTGTTTTAACCTGATATTAATGTTATGAAAATGGTCAGTAGGTAGGAAGTTAAAGAAGATACAGTGCGCTTTTCCTCAGCATTGCTGATTTGCGGAAGAGCTAACACATGAAGACCAACCTCCCACTATTTAATCTCTATTCCTGTTTAGGCTGAGGGCTTTATGTCATTGCATATGTTTATAAAGAGGTCAGAAAACCACTATTTCAAGATCTGGCCAGGACATATTTAGGAAGAAGGACAGTATCAGTCGTTTCCAAAGCGGGGCGCTCAATGGTGCACGTGACTGGTCTGCTCCCCGCAATCAGGGCTCATGGGACCCTAATTGGTGAGTTGCTTGTAAGGATTCTTTTAATTATAAATCTGTGGGTCTCTCTCTATCTTCAATATTCCATCTTTGAGGGCAGCTGATACTGTCACTAAAGCATAACTTGACAATTTTCCAACTATTAAAGTTTTTTGACCTGGTGAGTAAATGCGGAGAGAATCCAGACTTGATTTTCCCATCAATCAAACGTAGATCACAGTGCATATTCTGATAACCAGAGACTTAGGGAGGGTGTCTGATTCTTTCAGCTCCTGTTCACCGTATAATGATCACCCCTCACTCCAAGCCTGAGTGCTTTATTTCATTTTGATATGCCTGGGGCGTGTGTGTGTGTGTGTGTGTGTGTGTGTGTGTGTGTGTGTGCGCGCGCACGCGCCTAGGACACCATCAAGCCCTGATGCTTTGCTCCAGGGTTTCTTAAATTACCTGCCCATAAATCTCAGTGTGCAACTGCATTCGGTTCCCATGGCAACCTGCTTGCTGTCAATACACACTTGAGCATATTCAGGTCACTTGCCAACCCAAAGAGGTGCCTAAACATGCCGCAAGTAAAGCAAATGCAAAGCGGATGCTTGAGCATCATTATTTATTTATTGCTAGGTTTATAGACGATAAGAAAAAAAAATCGATTGACAGGAGGCCTTAAGACGTCTGCCGAGGTCTGGTGCTCAGGTTTGCAAGCCGAAAATGAGATAGTAGATCTTTGATCTCCAAGAGGACTCATGGTGGGGTTGGCGGCTGCTGGAATAAGAAGGGATCTGTTTGTCTCTGACATGTTGAGTGTGTCAGATTCTGTGATGAGGGGCGATCAGTGAGCCAAGGGCAGCGGCCTTAGCAGGCTGGGCTCTGCGAGCCGAGGCTTTGGCACTGCCCTGAACGTGGTCATGTGGTATTTCACACTGACCGTCTTAAAGGGGCACCTGGTGATGTCGGGGGAGGGGGAAGTACAAGTATCTAGTCACTGCCGATACTGAGAGGAAAGGCACGTTTAGAATATACTTCTACACCTTCTTATTCCTCCAGAACCTTTTAACCGATGTCCATTCCACATCCAGTGGAATGCACATATGCTAAATGCAGTCTAGTGATTGTGACAAATACCTCGACCCATGAGCACGTCATCTCAAATGAGTACAGAACATTTTCGTTGTTCTAGAAAACTGACCCGTGTCCTTTCCCAATAAATGTTCTCCATCCAGAGGCACAAACTGGTTTTGCGTCTTCTAGAACTTCATATGAATGAATCATCTAGGATGTATATTCTTCGTATGGTCTCTTTATCTCACCAAAAGGTTTTGAGGTTTGTCTGTGTTGCTTTGTCCCAATTAATGGCTTAGTACTATTTCATTGTATAGCGATGCCCAAATTTGATGATTTCTTCTTCTACTGAAGGACATGGGGGTTGTTTCCGATGTTGGGCTCACGTGAATAGGCTGCCAGGAGCATCGGGGTGCCAGTGTTTGTGTGCAAATGTGCTTTCGTTTCTCTTTCACTCAAGTGGAAGCGCCAGGCCAGAGCAATGTTATAGCGAGCGTGCGCCTGTGCGTTCACTGGCTTAAGACTCCACCGCCCAACCCTGTCCAAAGTGCGTGTACCGCTTGCCACTCCCAACAGCAATAGTTGAGAATTCTGAGTGCTTTACAAAGCTTGTCCCACCCGCGGCCCATGAGCTGCGTGCGGCCCAGGATGGCTTCAAATGTGGCCCAACACAAATTCATGAACTTTCTTAAGAAATGATGAGACTTTTTTGTGGTCTGTTATTTTTTTATTTTTATTTTTTAGCTCATCAACTACTGTTACTGTGAGTATACATTATGTGTGGCCCAAGACAATTCTTCTTCTTCCTATGGGACCAACTTCCCCAGAAGGGCCGCTTAGCTGGGTTTGTAGATGTAGATTTTGGCAACCGGTTTTTGAAGAACAAAGAAATGACTCAGCATTAAAGGCAATTAATTTCTAGACGTAAAAGAAGGTCTCCTTCCAAACAGGACAACGTCCAGGAAGGGTCAGGGCATGGACACATTCCTTCAGCAGGGAAGTAGTCCTGTGTGTGTACGAATCCAGAGTGAAAACGGCCAATAGGAGGTCACTTCCTGACTCCTGCCGCCTGGCCACCACTTCTTGCCCTTCTCACTCCATCAAAGGGCACATCTGGGACCAAGTCCTTCATTTCCATGAAGGCCGTGGCTCACTCACATGATTTCAAGTTCCTTTCATTTCCTTGCACAGTGGCCAAGTCCTCCCTTTCTTGGATCCCGGGAGCAGAGTTCTGCTCCTCAGCTGGTCTCTGAGCGGTGCTGCTTTCTACCTATCCACGGTTCCCATCCCTCGCCTCTTCCTGTTCAGCGTGCACCTGCTGTTGTTTGTGTGTTCCCATGCACCTGCTGTTGTTTGTGTGTGCTCTGCATTCTGTGCACAGCTTGGTGCATGCGTTTGGGACGCATGTAAGTAGTACCCTAAGCAGATGCACTTACAGCTGTCAATCAGAGATCTGCGGCTCCACCGGGGCGATCTGACTCAAGCCCAGACTCTGGCCGTTCAGCTCTCTGCCCACTCAGAGTCCTCACTGCACGATGCCCGTTGTATAATTATCGATGCGTACACCACACAGTGTGATATGTCACCGCCGTTCTCATACATGTTTCGGGAGGCATGGCGCATGGAAATGTAGGCCCCAAATTTATAGTAGCTGCCTAGGAAGTGGGGGTGATGCGTAGCTTCATGGAATGACTGGGACTTTGAAGGGATTTGTTGTTTTGTTCTATCAAAACAAAACAAAACAAAAATACAGGGGAGGCCCTGATAGCTCAACAGGTTGAGCGCTTCCCTTGCAACCTTGAGGTCCGGGGATCGAATCCTGGCCCTTGCCTGTGCAATCCCACATGCTGAACTGTGCCACAGCTGGTAACCACGGAGATGGCAATGCAGATTCTCACCTACAAGACCCCCAATTTGGTCCCTGCCTCAAATCCACCTGTGTGGAATGAAACCATCTCACAACTAATGATGTACAACTATGGAGACTGCTCTGGGCCCTCCCCCTTCTCTCTCGCTCTCTCTCACCTTCTCTCAAAAACAATAAAATAAGTCTTAAAAAAAACCCAAAACTTGAACCCATATAACAAAATTGTCGACTGTAAAATCTTTCATTAAATTTAAGTTGTAGTTTCAAATTTTCTTAAAATAAAAAATTATAATTAGTTCTGGTTAGGTAGGTTGCAGAACAAATGTAGAGAGTGTGATGCTGATTTTGTAAAAACTGCATATAACGTATAAGTTACACGCAGTGTTATGTTCCTAGTGCATTATTTTGGGGTGGTAGGTTTACAGCTAGGTATTTTTCCCCCATTATACTTTGATTAATAATTGCAAAATTAAATAAAATTTCAAAAAAGAGTGATTAAGCTATGTTGTCACCATACACATTGCTGGTAAACCCAGGGGGTCTGACTCTAGACTGTGTGGTCTTACATGCTATCTTCTACCATCTCCTTAGTCAGCGGCCTCCAACCTTTTTGGCACCAGGAACCAATTTGGTCGAAGACCATTTTTCCATGGAGGCTCGAGGAGAGATGAGCACACATAGTTCATAGTAGGGTTTGTGCTCCTATGAGATCTAAGGCCACCGCTGATCTGACAGGAGGCGGAGCCCAGGCGGTCATGCAAGTGATGGGGAGCGGCTGTAACACAGATGAAGCTTGTTCACCACTCAGCTCCCGCGGTGTGGCCTGGTTCCTGACGGGCCACGGACCAGTATCAGCCTGGGATTTGGGGAGGCCTGTACTTAGTGAATCTTTCCTGTCTTTTTATCCCTGCCTCCTCCCCCTAGTTCAGACTTCAATAACGCCTCTCCTGCAGATTAACACTAGCCATGTAACTAGTTACCCACTGTATCTCACCCTTGCTAACCCACTCTGCACACTCTTGCTAAATTGCCTTTTTGAAGAGCTGGTCACTCAGGTCTTCCCACTTCTAACAATCTTGAAAGTAAAGTTCAAATTTATCAGAAAGCACCCAAGCACTGTCTTGGTCTTATATTTGTGTAAACCCTTGGCCTTCTATCTCTTGCAACATCCCCACCTGGATTCTTCGCTGAAGCCGGAGTAATTCTCCTGGGGCACCAATGATATACGTGAGCTGCTGCCTCCCCGTCAATAACCTCATCTCCTTCCCTGACCCCACCCCTCACCCCCATCCCTTCAGCCTGCCTAACTCCTGCTCATCTTCATAGATTAGTTCTTTTACTCAAAAGCATATAGGGAGCTATCCTTAGCTAAGACAGTTGTTTCTGTTCCCCCCACAGCCCACACCCACACGCCTGTTCTTACCCCCTGATACTCATCACTAATGTCCTGTCTCTTGGACAAGACCTGATGTTGCACGAGGGCAGGAGTCCTGTCCTGGGGCTTGAGTGCCTGAAGCTAAGGCAGTGCTTGGCACCTCTTTGAACGGATGAACGGATTTTTCCTGTGGCTACCCCCTTAGACTGGATTTAGGAGACAGTGGCCCCTGAACCCTTGGTCTGGGGACACCGATCGGACTTGCTGGGGAGACCTTCCTGCATCGGGAGGCGAGCTCGGCATGACTCAGCCTTCGGTAGCTTTGCGTCAGCATCTTGTAGCTTCTGCAGTACGGACGCGAGGGAAGTGACCTACATTTGAAATCACTGACGATTGAAGAATGAAGCTCAACTGTGTAATAGGAGGGGAGCTCACCTCAGTACGGGAAACGTCAGATTTCAGAAATCCAAGGTAATGAAAACGAGGAATTGATGAAGCTAGAACTGCTGAAAACAGCTCAGAAAGTAGGACAGTGTGATGCAGTTCCGTGCAGGAGGAGGGCGTCCAGGGACTCTGGAACTTCCCTTCTTTCCCACATGGCTCCTTATGTGAAAATGACCGTTGCGAATCTTTCTGACCATCACAAGGGTATTTCCTGGTGATTGTTGATTGTGCAATCACAACGTTGGGCATGGGACCCACGAGGGAGGGGTCAAGGGTCCTCAGCAAATATCTAGTCGCTGACGACATTTAAAATGCTGTTCTCAAGTTCATTCTTGCAAAATCACTGTGGCTGTCCTCCTTCAAGAAACATTATTTTAAACCCTTGCTCTTTGACACATCTCAGGCTAGGTTCTGGGAATCTAGATATAATTAAGTGCCAACCTCCTCCACTCAGTTTGCTTCTCCCATTTAATTTTATTGTGGCAAAAAAAAAAAAAAAATCAAAACAAAACCCACATAACATAAAACCCAGCTTCTCAGCACTTCCCAAGAACACAGTACAATACTGCTAATCATATGCACATTGTTTTGCAATAGGTCCCCAGCAACTCTGTCTCCTACCCCACCATCCTACACGCCTGAAACTACGCCCACCCAACAAACAACTCCTGCCTGGCTCTCCGTCCAGCCCCTGGGACGTTGTTCCAGCGACCATTTCTATGAGTTTCACTGCTACAGATACCACACATCAGTATAATCATGCAATATTTGTCTTTATGTGACTAGCTTATTTCACTTAGCATAATGTCCTCCCCGTTCATTTACGTTATAGCACATGACAGTATTTTCTTCGATTTTAAGGCTGAGTAATATCCCATTGTAGGTCCATACTCTGTTTTCTTTATTCATCCATTCATGAGCATTTAGCTCCTTCTACCTCCTGCCTGTTGTGAATAATTCTGCAGTGCTTATAGGTGTACAAATATCTCTTTGAGACCCTATTTTCAGTTCTCTATTTGTTCATTTATTTTGTTCTTTAGATTCCACAAATAAGTGCGATCATACGGTATTTGTCTTTGTCTGCCTGACTTATTTCAGAAAGATTCCACCAAAAAACCAAACCAAAACCAAACCAAAACAAAAAACCCCAACACTATTAGAACTGATCAATGTATTCAGTAAAGTTGCAAGATATAAAATTAATATTTAGGGATTAGTTGCATTTGTACACACCAATAACAGATTATCAGAAAGAGAAATGAAGAAAACAATCTCATTTACAATCGCATCAGAACACATAGGTTACCTAGGAATAAATTTAACACAAAAGGTAAAAGACTTGGATTTGGTAAATGTGCATTCGTCTTGAAGCAACAGGGATTTTTGAAGTCTGCCGTGCGCTGGGTCTCTCTGTTGGCTTCAAGACCAGCCAGGCCATGGCGCCATGTGTGCTCTTAAAGAGCTAACAGTTACAGGAAAAAAAGATAACATTATAGTTTGATCTGGTTTCAATAAAAATGCATACGTTTATATTTGTGAATAGAAACAAGTTGTGGAAGAATTTACAATAAGGTATTAGTGGTTATCCCTGGATGGTAGGAGTATAGTCACGTAACCTTCAACTTCCTACTACGCATACCTATACTTGTTACATGATAAAAGTTTGTTTCTAATAAAAACAATCTACTGGAGGAAGCCATATAAGAAACAGGAGCCAGACGGGGCTGTTCGAGCAGAGAAGAGGGGATACCAACCTCTGTCAGGGTGTCTGGTAAGGGTTGCTCTGGGAAGAATGAGGAGAAATAGTGGGGAAGGACAGACTGGGCACAAACAATGGAGTCAGCAGAGACAAGCAGTGACAGGATACCTAGCGGATACTGGTGAGATCTCGGGACACCAGATGAACCCAGCACTGTTGTTTGCATCAAGAAGCACAGCCTTTTTTAGAGTCAGAAGTCCTGTGTTCAAATCCTGGTGTTGCCACCTGTCCACTATGTGAATTTGGGGGAGTAGCTTGGGCCCTCTCAAGTCCGGTTTCCTCATTCATTAAATGTGTGTTGTGGAAACACCTGACCTCCTACTTCCAAGGGAGGGCATCACATTGTAAAGATTACATAGGTATGCATCGTGCATAAACAAGGGGTGCTCTCATTATTGTCTACCCCGCCTCCTGGGAAATGCCCTGTTGACAAATTATTGTTTTCTTGAGATTTTAATTGGTTTTCTGTGGTTATTTGACTTTCCTTTCAATTTCTTTCTCCATCAATGTTAGTCAGCTCTGAAGTATTATACAATACCAAGAGTATACAGAAACGTACATTTCCTGAATTCATGAATTATTCTTTAAAATCCCACAGCCACTTCAACTGACAAGATTTGCTCTGGGGGAGGGTGTCATGATCCTTGAAGTCACTCAGTGAAGACGCTGGGGGGCGGTGATGTGAGCAGATAAATATCAAGGTCAAGAGAGCGGTGACAGGGTGTGGCATGTGTGGAGAGGTCAGAGGTGAACGTGGGGAAGCATTGTGGGTGGAAGGTGGAGCGCGTTGGGGCTGGTCAAGGTGAAAGACTCCAGTGTGATCAGAACACTACACATCAGTCATCACAGGCTGAGTCTGACCCCGGGGCTGGAATGTGATGCTCTGTGGAGTCCAGGCACCAGGCTATGTCATAGATGCTCCATCAACCCTGTTGCCTGGTGGCTCCCAGCATGCTCCAGCGTGGAGCCAGACGGCCGATGACAGTCTTGCTCCCTGGACACAGCCACGCACTGGTCTCCCCTCAGTCTGGAGACATAAGGGCTCTGTGTTTTGTTTTCCTCATTTGCACAAGGACGGCTATATAGTAATGATCATCAGGACTTTTAAGAGGATTGAATGTCCAAATACATGGCAAGCTCCTAGAATAGCACCCAGGACACAGTAAGTACTCAGTGAAGAGCCACAAGAACTAAGCGCTATGTAGTTCAGACTATAACGGCATTACTTTGACATCAGACCACTTAGAACAGGGATACTTAACCTAGAATATTTATAGATGAGCTGCAGAGAACCCTTAGGCTCTTCATGGGAATGTGTATGCGTTACGTGTATTTTTCTGGATTCCTGGCATTCATCCTTTCCTTGATCTGAGCCCAGGAAGGAACAGGGTGGCTTTTTAGGGCTGATACCCACCCAGAGGGTGGGTACTGGCTCTGGCTCTCAGCGACTCACGCTCCTGGATTTTTCTGACAGTGGGGTTAATACTTGGCGTTTAGGTTACAAGGATTGTAAGAAACGTATTTCTCCAGAAATTAGATGTTTCCCTTCAGTTTTCTGAGCTTCAGTTTCTTTACCTGTAAACTGAGGGTGTTGGCCTGGATGATCAGTGAAGAAACACTAGAAATCCGACCTATGCGATGACTCCGGATGGGCCACTCCATGGAGGACATTGGACAGATTTAGGATAAAAGCCTGATGGAGATCAGATCTCTTTACCACTAAACCGAAGGCCTGGAGCCAGGAGCTCTTGAAACACAGGTGGCCTCCAAGCCCAAAGGGCTGTTGGCCGATGCCTGGGGCTGCCCAGCAACGGCCCAGGCTGCAGAGGGCAGATTCCAGCGCGCAGGACGCGGCAGGGGCAGCCCTGCTCCGTTCTGCAGGGGGAGGCTGCGGGGTGCAGCACAACATGGCCTAACGCCACTGAGCTCCAGTGTGCACAAGCATTGGTAGCCACACACAGCACACAGTGACCTCGTGCCACGTCTTCACATCTTGTTGTTGTTATTTTTTCAGAACAAATGGCTTTGGAAGAATTTGAGTCGGAGCTTTACGGTAAACAGAGACGTCTCCACCACCAGCAGCGTCAGCCTTACACATGTACACATGGATGCTTTCAATTCTTTGGTCACAAAAATCTTTGCATCTGCAACCACCATTGTTTTTGAGCCCAGAGACCTAGGAAAGGTTCTTTTAAATGATACGTTTAAGTAGAAAAGTGCTTGAGACTCACGTCCTCAGTCAATGCAGGGGCTGGAGGTCCCACCAGGGCGCTGGCCATGGCTCTGAGAAAAGTGTGTGCAGAGGAGGGAGTATTGAGTAGCTGCCGAAACCACTGAAGAATAAAGAGAGGGGGAACTTCCAAGGTTTCTGGGGCACACTTATGACACCCTCACTTACTAACTCTCTCAAGTCTACCATAGTCATGCTATCACTCAGCTTACATTTATGAATTTTTCATGGAAACCAAGGCTCAGATATTTCAGAATTAAGAACTATAATTTGGGGGTTTCCTAGGTGATGAGTGAAAATAAGAGGAACGCAATATAACAACAGAACACTTACCTTTCATAGCTGTTGCGGTGGAATGAATCATGCAAAGACTTTTCTTTTTTTAATGAAATATTTTATGTTGACACATTTCTCACACAGATAGATCAGTTGATGGGGAGAAAAAGGATGGATGTGAATAATACACTCCTTGAAAAGCCAAGAAAGCTAGTGCCTCTGGGAGGTTCAACTCGTGTAAGAAAAAGGGCATGAATTTGAACCAGGGAGGATATACCAGGGGTGGCAAAATATGAATACACATTTTAAGAGATGTGATTTATGTATTACTTTCTCAAGTTGCATTGAAATGCGGTAGCAACGTGTACTATGATGTTTGCCTAAAAGGTGGCGTTAGTCAAATGAACGCTAGTGTCACCATGCGACAGGCAGGACAGTCAAAGAAAATGATGGAAGCATGGTTGTTGTTCAAGGAGCACAAGGCCATTTTGAAGTGATATTTGGAATTTGAGAATGTTGTGGAAGTACAACAACAAGGGAGGTGTGAGTCTGCAACAGACCTTCCAATATGCCTAACAGTTGCACGCGTTTGTGTTAAGTCTGAGATGCATGGTCAATGGAAGCAGCGTGTACACGATACAAGTGGACACTTCGGTCAACATGGCTCCAGCAGTAGTTCACCATCATCAGATGTGTCTGTATGCTGGTGGTCACCACTTTGAGCACCTCTGTAATTGCAGATGTCAAACGTGACTTGCATTCATTTGTTATCAGTCTATATTGAGTATTATAATTTGAATACAGTTTTTTCCTTTCTTAAAATGTGTATACTCGGGGAAGCCGGGATGGCTCAGTGGGTAAAGCACTCGCTTTGAAGCCCTGGGGTCTGAGGATCGAATCTCGGCCCTGGTCCGTGTGGACCCATATTCTGAACTGGGGTATGGCCCCAGTTCGGCTCTCACCAGGGTGAGCTTCCCATGTGGGAGGTCCCTGGTTTGGCGCCCAGCTCGAGGGGGCACACCTCCCATGTGGGAGTCCCTGGCCCGGTTCCCACCCTGCATGACCCTCACCCACCTGTGAGGAATGAAATCATGTCTAAAACTGATGACGTGCAACTATGGAGATGGCTCTGGGCCCTCCCCCTTCTCTCTGTCTCTGTCTCCGCTGAAAACAAACAACAAACAACAACAACAACAACAACAACAAAATGAGCCTCCCTGGCTTCTTCCACTCATTTTCTGCGTGCAGATACTTCTCCTGAGGGGCCCAGCACCTGCAGAAGCCTGGGCGAAAGAACACTTCCATAACGTGTGGCTGAAGTCCCAGGTGGCAGTCTGCAATAAGCGAAGAGATCAAGACATGAACAGACTTCTTTCTCTTGGGGGCAGGGTAGAAATTTCCAGAAGCAGAGAGTGGGAGGGAGATCTGGGCAAAGGAGAACCTCCCAAGGTCAGAGTGTTACCCTGGGAGGGGGTGGGGGGTAGGCTTAGGGAGTAGGGGCTTTCTCAACGGGCCTCAGTGGAGAAGCTATATTTGACATGTTATGGGCCTGTGCAATCCTACAAGTCAGAATTTTTATTCCTTTTTTTATTTTAAAGGAGCTGAAATTTGCAGAAAGCATTATTAGCCTTTCTTTTTCCATCTCAATTATACCCTTCAATGTCGTTCCTAAGTGAAAATCTCAAGTAGCCCAAAAGAGAATAGAGGAAGATAAAAGTAGGGGAAAAAAAAAAAAGCCTATTTCTGTGAACTGCTAGAATTTCATTAGGCCAACTTGTGTGTCCTTTAGACTTGTCTTTATTTCATGTATATACTGGATACGTGGCATACATGTTTGTGTACAGGTAAGCCAGTATATTTTGGGGGGATGTATTTGACATTCTTTTGTCTTTCTAGTGGGAGGCCACATCTGTTTTATGCATTCTATAATTACGTGTGACAAAGCTTGGGATATTGCAGATTCAGTCGGCACGCCTTCATCGATTTGTTATCCTGCCTGAACAATGATGGGATCAGTCTGTTGTTGGAGTCTAGTTCCTTGTACCATTAATCCTCTTTTGTAAGCAGTCGATGTTTCCTTAGCAACTATGTTATAATAACTTGTTAGGTTCTTTTCTTCAAGGTGACCTGAATTCCTTGTCATCTTTTAAAAAATGTTTTTTTTTTTTTTCGTGGTAAATATGCTTTCCCAATAAACATTTAAATAGGATTTCCTTATTCTAGTAATAGACTGGTGAAATCTTATTTGGGAGGTCAGGGGTGGGGACAGATATAGAACATTGGAGGGAAAAAATAAGATTATGTTCGTGAAAGTGATATTTGTAAATGCAGAAGTGATGAACAAATTGCAGTTGCCATTATTGCTGTATCTGTTTGCTTCCACAATGATCTGCATACATTCAGAGCTCTGAATCACTTTCACTCAGGGGTAATCTTCTGTAGTTGATTTTCAATGTAACTGAATTTCCCAAAAGATCAAGATGGCACAGTTAGTTTGCATTTTAATAAAACAAAGGTTTCGAGTCCTTAATGTATTGAATACAAGGGAAGTGAAGTATCTTCAGCAAGTTCATAGCGATGATCAAAAATATAGTTTGAATTAGTAGGCATTACATTATAGAAACTTTTCACTGTTTTTAAAAGGTCCTATTAGGAATCTGACTTTATAAGCAATGCAACCCCCTTTTTGCTTAAACAGTATAAATATTAGGTGCTATCAAAATAAACCACCTAGTTTTATAGAAAAGTATCAATTGCTTTTCTTAAACAATATTTGGCATTACTGAAATTTTGAAGTAACAAAGTTTATATTATAGAATAGTAAAATGAGCCCGGATATGAGTGTCATTCAGCTCCAATGACCCTTGACACTGATGAGCTCAGAATTTCAAGAGTAAAAGACTACAAATCTCAGATCATTTTTTATTGCTGTGAGTCAGGTATACTTGCTGATTTTATCTACATCAATCTATATATCTACTGTCATCTATCTATCTATCTATCTATCCATCTATCATCATCATCAACCTATTATCTACCACCTATCATCTATCATCAGTCTATCTATCTATCTATCTATCTATCTATCTATCATCATCTATTATCTACTACCTATCAGTAGTCTATTATCTATCTATCATCTATCACATATCTATCTATCTATCTATCAATCTATCATCTATCATCATCATCAATCTATTATCTACCACCTATCTATCGTCTATCTATCTCAACAAATAACCAGGAAAAGTGCACCTGAAGCCTGGCTCTTGTATTATACATACAGCCTACATCTTGGCTTAGCTGTCAAGCCCCTTTGAATTCCTGTCCATGCGATAGTTTCTGGCCTCTCTTTTGACCCTGCCCTAAGTTTGTGTCCTCTTCAGTGACACATATAAAACCTTCCCTCCAATGTCCATAAATTTGGGTCTACTGATTCCATCTGAAAGAGCAATTTCCAGAATTCTCCTTCCCTATACATCTACGGTCTATAGTTAGGGTTAATGGTAATATGTCTTTTACTGCAATACATTTTTTTTTTGCAATACATTTTTTATGTAAACATTCACGGTATCTTTTGATAATACCCTCAAAAACAGAAGTTGATAGAATCTACTGAATATGTGGTAACCTGCTACCCAGCAGATTAGTTAGGGTTCGTGCACACCTATGCGACAGGCTTGTTCTCCAGAGTGGATGACCATGGAGGTGTGTGTCCCTCACTGCTACGCCCACTGTAAGTGTTCATGGACTCTCACAGAGTGCCGTAGGCTTCCCAACATGACCTTTCATCGTCGTGGTGACTTTGGGGAGGAGCCAGAAGTCGCATGGTGCCCGATTCGGTGAACAAGGTGGAGGACGACACACCGGAATGTTTTTATTGGACAGAAATTGCTGTATCAGAAGCAGTGTGTGACCTGAACTGATTCAGGACATCGAGGCAGCCACGACAGTGCAACTAAAGACACTCATGAAAGAGGACTTGCGGGATCGCTTCAGAAAGTGGTGAGGGTATAAGTGTGCTCAAAGCGAGGGGAGTATTTTGTGGAGGATTAATGGTAATATGTCTTTTACTGCAATACATTTTTTTTTTGCAATACATTTTTTATGTAAACATTCATGGTATCTTTTGATAATACCCTCAAAAACAGAAGTTGATAGAATCTACTGAATATGTGGTAATCTGCTACCCAGCAACAGAAAGTGAGTATCCCTACGATGCAAGTTTCACTATGATTTCTAGATCTAACGGTATTTGAAGCCAGTTTGAAACCGAATGTAAATCTTTTCTTTCATGTCTATAATGTTGTCCATCCTTAACCAGGGTTAAAAAGTTTAATGAGCAATTATTCCATGTCTGGTCAAATGCTTTCATGTAAAATGAATTCTGAGATATGAAGCCAGCTGCATTTGGGGGATTTTTCACAAATTTCTGATTTGCTTAAAAAATTAATTTAGAGAATTTATGTCAGCTGCTTTCTTTTAAAGCCTTTGTTCCAAAATGTGTGAAAGAAACTGCATAGACCATATGTTTTATGTCTGCTAAATACTGAAGCAGAATTCTGAGGTGTCTGACTTGCTAGATGCTGGGCATTCTAACTTTATATATATTAGAGAAAATCCTTTTGCAACAACTTCTATTCACTGGACTGTGCAAATGAGAATCAGCGGAAGCGAAAAAGAAAAAGAAATGCATCTCTTTTGATGGTGAATAGCACAGATTTATTCAACTTAGATCTTAGATATTTCCGGAAAGGCATTGAAATCAGGAAAACCAATTAATGTGTGAACCTGGGAGATGAAGTTCCCCCTTCTGCTGACTTTTTATCTCTGAAGTGTTTGTTTTGTCATATACTTCCTGCTGCTAATTTTTATTTATATTTTATGATATGGGGATTGTCCTGGCTGCACAATTAATTGGAGTGCTTTATTTTATGTCTTCTCTATCATAAGACGACAAGGCACGATGAACTCATACTAGATTTACATCTTTTGGGATGATTCAGGAGACAAATGCACTTGAAATGGAATGGAGGGCCTTCTAATCTGAACCATGGTTGTGACTGGAATTTAAGACATTGATTTCTCTAAAAAATTCTCACTTGGTAAGAGATTGTGAGTCACCATGCCATGTGGTTTTCTCTTTCTGCAAATGTTCTTTCGTGAAAAGGCCCATACATTTGGCACTCTTCAAAGTGAATTTGTCCCTCTTTTAACTTCAAAGTAAATGTTCGAAATAAAAAGGGAGAAAGAAAATCGTTAAAGTAGCAAGGATAAGCTGTGTATGATTGAGCTGGACAATACGACAGTTGATTAGCGCTGATGTTTCTATGTTTTCGGGGGGAATCGCACTGGTGAGATTGCTTTAATGATTGGTTGTTAAGTCAACAGTCGAAGTGTGTATTCGGAAGGATATTTTCTCCTATTGACTTCCATTGTCTTAGACGGTTAAGCACCACACGACAGACTGACTTCTAATTTTATAAACAGCAAGGGTCTTTAAAGGACATTGACTAAGCGTCTCTCCCCTTCCTCTCCTCTAAAGCGCTTTCTCTCTGCAGAGGCTCTCAGAAATGGAATATTTATGGAAGCTACCAGTGGGTTCCATTAGCTGCACCGCAGCCGGGTTTGGCCGTTTGGCTAGACTGAGTTTATTGTCACTAAGGATGATTCAAGAGAATGCTTTAATTATCTCTTTGCATTGATCGTGGTTGCTTTCCGTATGGTTTAAGCAGTAAGTTTGTTGTACAAGATCTTTCTTCGGGAGTGCTTTTGTACGACTTGGCATTTGTCGTTGATGGTCCTTCTACGTCAGCAGAAAAATAGAGCAAGTTAGTTTTCCTGCTTGTCATTTGGGGAAGATGATGTATAGATCTTTACATTTAGTTAAACTTCTACTGTCCTTAACATATTGGGGATAAACACCCAGGATACTGCAGGGGTTGCTAAGTTTCTCTTTCATAAGAAAAAGCACCAGTTTGGGTTGTATCTAAGTGCACCACCAAATGGCAATATTTGTCCTTTAATGGGAGTTTGGGCCACTTCTTTTTGTAATGGTCTTGCATCGTGGGTAGGCAAGTCTTAGCACTGTTGGATGCTAATTGCTTCTCTGTGCTTGGGAGGTTTTCCTCCTTTACTTGCTTGCTTCTCTGACTCAGCTGTACCTGGCAGAGAGCTAAACTCTTCTGATCACCCCCTCGAGTCTGACTCACCTCTGGCTTTGGCCAATAGTCCGGTGAAATGACTGAGCTTCACTAGATAGGTTTCCCCAGGGAGCCTACCTTATGCCCTGATGGTGTGGAACGCACATGGGCTGTGGACTAGTTAGACCAGAGTCAGAAAGCATCGTTCTACCTCTCCTGGTTGTGTGACCTTGAGCAGGTCACTTAAACTTGCTGAGCTTCCAGTTCCTCTCCATCAAGTGTGCATCTCACCCACTGCTCGGGCTTCTTAAAAGGATTACGGTAAATAAGATTACTGTAAGTGTAATATAACATACATGTGCAATATGTGCAACACATAACACACAGAAGGATTTCAAGTGTATATTGTAAGGAGGAGGCTCATTTTCCTACACTTTGACACAAGCAGCAACAAAAAGCATCTTACACAACGTAGAAAGTTGTCGAATGCACAAGGGGATGGTGGTTTCTTTTCTACTCCAATAAGTGTAAGAAATTGTAATATATTGCAGTTCCTATGACTAGTCAGAGCTTTTTTACCACTGTGGATTCATTTATAGCATCACGCAAGCTTTTCTTTAGGATGAATTTAGTACTGAGGATGTGTGCAACTGAAATATCCCATTCTCTACAATCTCCCGGAAGAGAGAGGCCGGTGAGCACGTATGTACGCGTGTACGCATTTAATTTTTAAAAGTGCTTGAGCAGAGCTGGCTTGATGAGGATTCATTCCACTGAGAGTTCTGCTCGTGGTCATTTATAATGACCTGTGGCCAAGGAGGATGAGGACCTCCAAAGAATAAACGTCAGTCCCAGCCAATTCAACACCGAATTCCCAGCCAAGTTGCGAGTTAAATTTTTTATTGTACAGAGTTTCATTTAGTCCTGTCGAGTGCATGCAATTTAAGTGTTTCTTGTTTAGCAAGAAATCTCCATGCAGCATATACTCTATGGCAGGGGTCTCAACCCCGGGCTGTCAGGAATGGGGCACACAGCAGGGGGGCCGGTGAGTGAAGCTTCATCTGTAGTTATAGCTGCTCCCATTGCTCCCATTGCCGCCTGAGCTCCGCCTCCTGTCAGATCAGCGGGGCTTTGATTCTCACAGCAGCGTGAACCCTGTTGTAAACTGCATATGCGCACCCCGTCCCCATGGAAAACTTGTCTTCCATGAAACTGGTTCCTGGTGCCCCCCAATTGGGGACCGCTGCTCTATAGCACGCCCTTTAAAAAAAATGAATGAGAATCAAGGAATCAGTCGAGCACGTATTGTCAGGGCAGATACACGAGGGAGGGGAGATGCCTGAAGAGAAGGGGAGATAGTGGGGTGCAGGGTAAATGGACTGCTCTCCTGTAGCTGTGAGCTCCAGGGGGCTGTGTGAGGTGAAGCCTGGGGGAGTGGCATCATGGCGTCTGTCGTCAACACAGTGGGTGCAATTGATGTCCACACCCCCATCTCCAGCCAGGCGCCAGAGTTGGGGTACAGCTCCCCTCTCCCACCCCACTTGAGACGTCAAGTCAATAATGCCTGCATTTGACAGGAGGCATTTTGAAAACGTGTGCTGTGTGGGAGGGATATTGGAATATAACGAAAAACGTGTCCCCTCTGACCAGGAAACTAGAAAGTGCTAGAGGCGATAGCGCCATGGGAGGGGTAAGGAAGCAGGTGACTTCACACTCTCCTCACCCAAGAACAGCTGGTCATTCTCATGGTGGTCCCAGGGTGCTGTGTGACGAGTACAAAGCAAGTCAAAGCACTCCTACCTCTGAAGGACATGATCAAAGGACTTGGGTGCAAACTCCTTAAAATTGGGACATAGTGTGGTTCTTTTAAGCTCATTTTCAAAAGAAGGGGATAAAATAACGATAAAGCTGAAAAGGTAATCTATGCCAATCCCAGGAATCACCTAACTTTATCTGGACAAGGGAAGCGATGAACGATCTCATCACACTGTCATTCAAGGTCCACCTGGAGTTAAACTGCAGGTGTTCAGGTAGTGCCCTCTCTGTGGTCTGCTTGCTGTGGGTGGAAACTTAAAGCATCCTTTTGCATTATTTAAAGCCACCTGAAGACAGACACCATGGATCACCCACCTGCCTGCCCCTGCACCCTCACCTGCCTTGCCAATCACAGCACTCTGCAAAGGTCAGCATTCGATCAACTAGCAGGAAGAAGGCAGCAGGAAGAGAAGTGGATTCAGAACAGTTACCACTATAATTTGTTCCAAATCAACAACTTCGCTTTTGAGATCAAAAAAGCAGTTTTTATTTTAAGAGTACAAAAGAGGAGAAGCCCACTTGTCTGGGTGCCGAGGTCAAAACAAGACGTGTAGTACGCCCTCTCGTTCTCCAGCCGTGCCTGGGTATTTATTTCTTTGGGAGGACTCAGGAGACCCTGTTCAGATTCTCAAACCGGTTACACAAGAAGAATTGTTGACATCGGTCTTTTCAGATCCTGTTGTCACTTGATGGTGTCTGGATCTTCCATGGTATCTGTCCCCTGGAGGAAATGAAAGAGATGGAATGGGGGTGACCCTCATCTCTGGAAGTTGGGGAGATACCAGCTGCCTGGCTCTGCCCACCTGAGTAAGCCTAGACACTCTGTAGCCATATTCTGCTCTCCGGATGTCAGACATGGGGCTGGCTTACAGCTTTGCAGGTTTCTAATCTAGGATTTGTGCTGCAACCCGGAAATAGTCCCAGGCGTGACAGGACACTGATCATTGCTGGTAGCAATTTTAAGGCCTTGCACTTCTGAAATTTATTTGCTTTCTACAAATTTGTCAGACAAATCTTTTCTTCAAGTTTTCTCATGAGGAACTTTGTATAGTTTTCTCCTGGGGAGCTTTTATAGTTTTCTCCAAAACACACTCATCAGATTCTCTCGACTCGCTTTGTATTTGTCCTACAAACTTTGGCCTGATAGGTGCATTCATTGCATGAAAGAATATTCTAAAAGTGAATTTTCATTGATTGCATTTTTACCTTTTTCAGGTGAATGCATGTTTATTTTCTCTGGAATGTGAAGAAAGCTAGAAAGTTACTTAAAATTCATTCTATCTCACTAAAAATACTTTTGAATAAATGTAGAATTTTCAGAAGCTGTTTCACTCTGGTGTTTTTCCCGAGTTTTTATTAGCAATAAAGAATTCTTTTAGCCCCACCCAGGAGTCAATGCAACAATTCTAACGAGGTGGCCACTTAATGGGTGTGTCATCGCTGATGGGCCAGCTTCCCAAAAGATATTTGCTTTCATCTTCTTAATTTTATTCAGATGTTGGGGGATCCATCTCTTCTAGGGAGTGAAATAAATACTTTAGTCCAATATATATTTTCATTGTCCTTGCTAGATTGGGCATCTCGTGAAATTGTGATCCATGACAGGTGAGGAGAGTTTCTTTGGAAAGTTATCTTGTTCTTAAAAACATATGTAGGATAACATGCGTCTGTTTTCTGTTATTTGTTTCTCTGCATTTGGACTTCGTAATGTGGGACACAACAGCTGCAAATACTGTAGTCATCCTAATGCAACGAGAGGTAAAGCCCACACTCGTCAAAACAGGGCAATCTTGATATTAAAATGCTGATTAAAAAAATTGATTTATTGGTTTCACATGTACAAGAGAACATAATACTTAGACATTTACAGTCCTTACGTAGTGATCACCCCAACAGGGCTATTTTCCCATTTGACGCTTTACAATATCATTGACTATCTCCCCCCAATGGGTCCACTGTCCACCTCACAACCTGCAGAGCTTTTTTGACATGATTACCATCACTCCCCATACTGTACTTCCTATCTGATAACCACTATGTGTCTACCAAGTTGCATTTCCCAATCCCTTCATCACGCCCACCCTTCCTTCTATCCTTCCTCCCGTCTGACTCCGTCAGTTGAAGTCTATATCTGTTTTGATTGTTCACCATTCTGCTCTTTAGATTCCACATATAAGTGAGATCATATGGTATTTGTCTTTCTCAGTCTGACTTATTTTGCTTAGCATGGTAACGTCTAGTTCCATCCCCGCTGTTACAAATGATAATGCCTCGTAATGCCTCATTCCGTATGGAGGTTCCTCAACACGTAAAAAATGGAACTACCTTATGATCCAGTAATTCCACTCCCAGAAATCCAAAACACTGATTTGAAAATATCCTATGCACCCCTATGTTTACTGCAGCCTTACTCACAATAGCCAGGTTACGGGAACCACCGAAATACCCATCAATAGATGACTGGATGAAGAAAATGTGGTACATAAGATGCTGACTTAATGGATGCTTTGCTTTGGAACTTTTTATAAGGTGAGATAATAAATTTGCATCACATACGAATGTTTTAGAAGAGCTTTTGCTAATGTTACAAATGAGACTGGCGGTCTTGTATAGACCATTCCCTAACATTCTGCAGTTGGCTAAACTCAGCATGGCCGTTCATTAGAGAGATCCATGAATATTTAAAGTCTTCTAGGCAGGCTACGTTGTAATGGATAGTCTGTGATAAACTGTTACTGTTTTAAATGACTGAAATTTGGAGATTGCTACTCCTGTGAAATCTACTCATCTGACTGATGAATCCATAAATTAAACCTCTGGTGTCAACATTAAGCATAGAAGGGTAAGTTTATTTGCCTGGATTTTGATAGGGATTTTCTGAGTATGGATTCAGTGGTGACAGGTCGGTGCCATCTTTTATTTTATTTATTTAATTTATTTATTAAGATTTATTTTATTATTTGAGAGAAGGTGAGAGAGAGAAGAAGGGGGAGGGCCCAGAGCAGTCTCCATAGTTGTACGTCCTTAGTTGTGACGTGATTTCACCCCACACAGGTGGATGTGGAGCTGCACGGGGCGGGAATCAAACCAGGGGCCTCGCCCATGGGTGTCAAGAACCCTCACCACTGAGCCATCCTGACGACCACCAGCCGTACCACAGTTCAGCCCATGTGGCTGCACAGGCAGGGGCTAGGAATCGAACCCCGGACCCTGCGACCACGAGGCAAACACTCAACCACTGAGCCATCCCAGCACCTCCATCTTTTAAAAAGAAGTCAGCTCCGTAACTCATAATAAAATGGTTAGGAATTGAATATAATAAACTCTTAATAGGTATACAGTTCAGCTCAAGAGGAAGCATTCAGGAAATACAAAAGGATAGTTTCGGATTGGGGAGTGTGAATGTGCTGTGAGCATCTGTATTTAGGTTTTACATAAGAAATGGAAAGTTGTAGTTACTAAGACAAATGGGTTAGGAGAACTTCTTTGGTAATTGAGTAAGAAGATAAGGCTTGGAGGTCAATTTTCAAACTTTGACGTAGTTCACAAACTTTAAACAACATACTGTACTTTAAATTACAAGACCTGATTTGTAATTGCTTTTTTAACCTTTAATTTCTGTTCTGTTTCCTTTATTTTATTTAAATTATGGTGTGTACTAGACACTATCAAGAGAAAGACTCAGCGGCATAAAAGAGAGAGCAGAAAACCTTTTGCATTGTTAACAATTTAATCCCCGACCGTAGGTAGCAAAATGCTATGAAAATAATTTACATTAGCATGTTATAAAAAACGAATTTAGCATTCTCAATGTATAGCTGAATAGAGGGAACAATTAAGCCAATTACTGTTTGTTTCTAATAAGCAGTTATAGGGAGAGGCTCGATTTACCCACGTGGTCCAGTTCTCATCATTCTGCTCTCTTGTCAATTCTAGTCCAGAAAGCGTTGCACACTTAATCGCTGCTGCTTGCTTCCAGCGCTAAGTCTACTTGCTCTTTATTTTATCACCTGATCTAGCAAATTTGGAATTTTCTTTGGCAAACTCTCCCACAACTTTTTCACAGGCTCTTCTGCAATCTGCTGTTTTCGTCAATAATATTTTGTAGCCATTTTTCAGTGTCAAGAAATATAGGGCTAAGCCATACTTTTAAGTGAATGGATAGTAGTTTGAAATGTGAGTGTGTGTATTTACACCAGAGAATATCTGAAAAATTGACCAGTTCATACGTGGTCAAGGGTAAGGTGACCAGATGTCCCGCTTTTGGCAGGACAGTCCTGATTTTTAACAATTTGTCCCGTGTCCCGCAGCATTTTAAAAAAGTCCCGATGTTTGGAAAGAATGCACGACAAGCTAGGGAACAGCGGGAGATAGACCAAATTTTTAATCAAGAACCTCCTCTCCCCCGGTCAATGGTGTCCCGCTTTACCAATGCTAAAATCTGGTCACCTTAGCAAGGGGAATAGAGGTAACTAACTGTCTGACCCCACACTCTGGGCTATGACTTAGCTGATTGATCCAGGGGTGGAAATATCGATGTCCTGAACTTTCACTACAATATATATATATATATATATATGTGTGTGTGTATATATATATATATATGTGTGTGTGTATATATATATATATTTATTTATTTATGTCACATCTATTTTCACTTAACTTGCTTAGTATATAGTGGGCCCTTTTAATCGAACAACTACCATTCCCTTTTAAACCTGGGGCTCTTTATCATATTATTGTCCTTATTTAAAAAATAATTTCATCTCTTGTTTTCTCTCTTCTCTCTTTTTAATAGGAACTTCAGTGTTCTTCCTTGGTTACTATAATTACGTAAGAAAATACTCCAACACTGAGTTTCCGAAGAGCCGCCTTTTAATGTTGCTCATGATTTTGTAAATTGGGATTTTTTGGGGAGAGGCCTACTGAGGTGGTTGTCACTTGGTTCTAACGCTGTTGCAGCAGGTTTCAGCTGGACATTCGAAATAACTCCTTCCCGGGAGGTAATAGATGTGGGTGGGGGGCGGGGAGTTCAGGGGACCCCCCAGCTGATGCATCCCCACTGCGCGTCTTCACCTGGCCTGAACTCCACCCGAGTTCTTTCTTCCGAAATGTGTGAGTTCCCCACGCTTCTCCTGACCCCCACTTCCCGTGTGCTGGTTTTGTAGCCTGTTTTTTGACTGTCCCTTTGCCATCACGCGTTTGAATGCCAACATTTTAAGGAAGCCTAATGTGAGCTACACAAATGTGCACACATGTTCCAGCAGAAGCTTTATTTTTTCTGCCTTTAATGCCCTCCAGCCAAGAGGGGAGGGCAAAGACTCTGAGAAGAGCCAACTTCCAGAAAGCCGCTGAGTCAGGGAAATAAAATGACAGAGGAGATGGGTCTTTGATGAATATCTGTTACCTACGTCTTTGATCTCATGTCTGATTACTTTCTTCAAATAAAGTCCTAGAAATTGCTGCCACTAGCAGAGGGATTTTTTTTTTTTCCTTTGATTCTTCCTGGGCCCAATTTTCTCATGCATTCTGATCTGGGGTTAGCCAGGAAGACAGTGTGAATGGCTTAAATCCAGCAGGCCTGGTTCCTGGAGCTGTGCTTTCTTTAAAAGAAAACAAATATGACAACGGCAACAACTCGTTTTCGTAAAGTCTAAAAATCTTGTCTTTGTAAATGGAGACTTCTCCAAATGCATGTGCATCCACCCCATGTGCTTTCTTCAGGTTTCGTTTGTAAAGAACACAGTCACTCCCTCCACCTGCCCAGGAGGGAGGATGCGTAAGGTTCTGAAGCAGTTAAGGGCGGAGAACCAGGTCTTAGGAAGGAGCACACAAGTATTCTCCTTGGTCCTCTCAAGAGAATAAACTGATTTAATGCAGAACCACTTACTGAATGTGGTAAGGGTTGTACAAGTTTCTGGATGCCCGTACATTTTAGAGAAGCGATATAAACACAGTTCATTTGGGTTTAAGGTATTTCTCTCCATCATAAGTGATACTCTTCAACACATCTTTGAAAACAGCTGGTTTGATTCTTTTGAGTTAAAATAAATGAAAAAGAACAATAGACGTAAGTTTTAACTGAGTTCTTTTGAACTTAAGGGATCAAACATGAATTGTGCATCTTCTGAAAAAAAATCAAATGTTCGAACCTCAAATCCAGAGGTTCTTCTACTTTTGTCAACTGAGGTGGAACCTCTGTGCTTTATTATTATTATTATTATTATTATTATTATTTTAAGAAAGTATCCCAAGTAATTCTGATGATTAACTGGGTTTTGGAACCACTAATCTAAGTATTAACGTATTTACGTTTTTTTTTACTGCTGTTTCAAGAAAGATGCTAATTATTTTTTACTCTTAAGAGTGAGTAACACCCTGCGGTCGACTGACTCACAACTGAGTCATCTTCTCTTTTAATTAAGAAGAAGTTTAGTGGACACTGGCGCTCATACCCCGTATCGCCTCATCTTTTTAAATTCTCTTCTAAGGAAACTTGCCTGGATGTGTGACTCATCCTCTCTCCAGCTTCAAAAGAGAATTTTAGTCTTCGTGTTTCATTTCCAGGATGTGTTTTGATTGCTTTAGACAACCAAAAATAAATGAATAAATTCACCCCCTGCTCCTCAAAGGAGTATTTCAGAAGAACAGATCCTGATTTTGGTTTTAATCACTTGGGTGCTATTTGTTCTATTTTTAAAGAACATTTTCTTTCTCTTTTATTCTTTTTCTCTCTCCTTACCACCTTCAACTATTTTTGAACAACTCTCTAATTTTTATGTGATCTCAATGTATCATTTGGAATTCGATCAAAGCTACTAAACAGGAGCAGATGCTTCCTGGGAAATGCCACTGTGCCTTAGCTTTAGAGATTGTTCTATATCAGTATCACAGATTTCCATTTTTCTCTGAATATCCACATTGTATATGTCTTCATTTGACTTAAAAGCAACTAATAGTGCCTCTTTTAACCCTGTAGAAAGCATTGCAGGGCTGACATTACCTGTTGTGTTGAATCACATTAAACTGCTATTTGAAGGAAAGAAGAACAATTGAACATTGACAATTGCACGTGATCCAGCCTAATATACTTGGTGGCTGAATAAACCAAATACCAGATTAAGTGATTTGCTCAAGGTTACTTAAATGGAATGGACAGAAATACTTTTCATAAACTTCCCCCCTAAATCATGGTTGTTTTTCTTTCTAAAAAAGTATTTACCCACATCTACAACCTGTTTTTTCCCTCTCTTTTTTTCTAAATAGAAAACAATTAGATCTTAAATTGTGTTACTTAACATATACCACACAGCCATGCAATTCTCATTCAGAGTGCACGTATGTTCCATTCATGTTATTTTAACACCAAGCAGCTATCCTGTGTTGTTCTCTTTATTTGTTGTGGTTCTGTGTGAGAAATAACGATGATCATTTATAGAACTTAACATCACAGTATTGGGGAAGCCAGGATGGCTCAGTGGGTTGAGCGCTTACTTTGCAGCCCTGGGACTGAGGATCGAATCCTGGCCTTGGTCTCTGTGGACCTATGGGGTCCACACACTAAACTGGGGTGAGCTTCCCATGGGGGAGGCCCCCAGTTCAGTTCCCACCTGCGTGGCCCCTGCCCACCTGTGTGGAGTGAAACCATGTCACAACTAATGATGCACAACTGTGGAGACTGCTCTGGACCCTCTCCCTTCTCTCTGTCTCTCTCTGTCAAAAACAAGAAAATAAATCTTAAAAAAATACTGATGTCAACATTTAAAACAACAACAACAACAACAACAACAACAGCAACAACAACAAAATCACAGTATAAAGAATTTTTATGTTGGATTGCTTCATGTGTTTTACTTTAAAAACTGAATATCCACCTAAAGGTGCTGTGATTTTTGTGCCTTTATGTCTAGGAGATATTACAAATAATATGACCAAAAGGGAAGTAGTCACAGTACAGCATGTACGTCCTGGAAGCTTGTTCTAATAAGATCACAAACAGTAAAGAAAGAAAATGCTGTGACAGCTTTGAAGGCGAGTCTGCCCCCGGAGTGGAGTTCCTGAACTCCTAGGTGCTGAGGCAGATTTACTGTTTCCATAGCCCGGGTCTCCTCAGCTCCCTGTGTTTCTGTCCCCGTCCACGTGGCTTTGTGGTGAGCAGGGGGCTGCCCCTCATCCAGAGGCAATCTCTGGGGAGCCTGTTTTGGCCGATAGCATGAAGTAGAAATGACAGGCGCCAACTCCTGGCCTGGGCACGTGGGGACGTGCACATTCCTCTTGTGTTCTGGAGAGGGGTTCATCCCTGGGGGACAGTCTTGTCCCCTCAGGAGAAGTTGGCAGGATCTGAAAACATGACGAGTTGTCACAGCGGGAGGTTTCCATTGGCATCTAGTGGCCGTCCTGGAATGGACGCGACCCCTCCCGCTCCACACGATGGGGTGGGCTCGTTAAGTGTCTGCCTTTCGATAACAAGCGACTTCAGATGTGTAGAATGTCCAAGTGGTGTGATTACCAAGGGATGCTCATGACCAGCATGGGAGGTGTTTCTCCCTGGGGCGCACATGACCCCACGCACTCCAGGCCTTTGTGATTCAGTCTGGTGGCACGTGAGGTCCTGTCCACGTCAAGTGCTCAAGTCTCAGTGTCTTGAATTGATTCGGTGAGACTCAGGCGACATAACAGAAAAATATCAGAATAAAATCTGAGGGAAACAGTTTACTGCCTCACAGTAGTGAGTATTGCTGACCAGGGAAACTATTCGGCAAAGATTAGAAGGTCCTCCACATCTCTCTTTCTTCCTTTCTTCCTTCCTTCCTTCCTCCCTCCCTCCCTCCCTCCCTCCCTCCCTCCCTCCCTCCCTTCCTTCCTTCCTTCCTTCCTTCCTTTCTTCTCTCTCTCATATATATTCCAATGGAAACCACAATTTCTGAAGTCTCATATTGCTTTGTTTTTCCTAAATCCCAAAAGACACATTTTGCAAAAGATTTAACAAAAACGCTTTGAGCTTTTTTTGTCTCCAAAAGTATATACCGGTATTTCTGTGTTTAGATTTAATATTATAGATACATTTTTAAATTGAGGTGACTTGCATATAAGATGGCAATATAAGTGCATACTAATCCCTACTTTCCTCTCCAAATGCTACTTATAAGGGCCAGAAAGTCCTATGCAACTAACACGCTTTTCTGCAGTTAATAACATGGAAGGAAATGAGTAAACTCCAAAGTTTGACGAGAGGTTAACAATACTCATTACGGATATGAGGTGTGAAGAAACCTCTATATTTCTATAAAAATAGAATAGAACATTGATAGGAAATTTAATCTTAACTAAACCAAAACCAAACTGTTGGGTTTTTTAAAACTTTTTTATTTTGTATAGAATGAGGAGGTTTTATCTTTCAAAATGAGTTCCCAGAATCCACCCTCCGTAGTTTGGGTGGCATTTTAGCAGGTCTCAGGGAACTTAGGATGGGACGATTTTTGGCATGTGGAGCCTAGGATGGCAGAAGAGTTGAGTAATGTTCAGACTCAGAGAAGCACCATCAATATGGATTTTTAATGTGGGAAGACACTCTACCCTCAGATTTCCTGGCCTCTGATTATTAATGTTATCCTTCAAGAGTAGTATTTTACAAAAACAAATCCTGTTATAAAGACAAATATTGTTTCTTATCCTTAGCTGTCTGAAAGATAAAATGTCTTCAAGGCAAGCCACGATTCATTGTTTTTGTGAAGACAATTTAATGAGAAATATAAAACAAGCTGTCTCACTCAGAAGTTAGCTGACAGATTGCCATCATGGTGAATAGACTTTCAACATTTTAGTTTGTTTCACAAAAGATGGCCTTATTCAGCCTGTAGTATTGAGGTAACGAGTGAACACTAGGTCTCATTAAACATATTCGATTTAGCACAAAGGAGGTAGTTCTGAAGATACCACTTAAGACGCTGGCTACTCACATTCAAGTGATGTGACCTCGTAGCACAGAAAAACATGGGACAATATAGGTGTTTATTCTTTTTGTTCAAAATTGGTCTTTTGGCAAGACATAGTCTTAGGTAAATATCTCTCCTGTGTGTCTTCAGGACCCTGCTGTGCTGGCCAGGGAGCGTATTTAGAGATGAGAAATTTGCGTGCTGTCTCTCCACTCACACTTGAAAAAATTTGGGAGCAATCTCCGTCCTGAAGCACGTTATCCTCTAACATTAAACCACCTGCCATTAAATATGGACTAGCACATTAGGCTTATATGAACAAATCTGTGACATGTCGGCCTTTAGCCTACAGTGCATTTTCACGTATTTATTATGTACCGCATATTATTATCCCAAAGGTGCATTCGATTTGTTGGTTTGAATAGGTTACAAGAACTGTCTGTTAGAGGATATTTGCTGGTGTTGTTGGTAGAAATTCACGTGGGCCGCCCTCTCTGTTGAGTTTCAGAACACTCCCAAGCTATTAAAAATGAAAGCTATTAAAAATGCTCTTTTCTGAGAGTGACAATGAAGTCACTGTGAGGAATATGTTCTGACCTTGAAAATTTAATCTCTTTGCTGCTTTTATTCTTTTTTGCTCGTAACTGGAATACTAACTTACTTTGTCCTGAGAATGTGAGTTTCCAACCTTCACAGAAACTTTTCTTGAAGTCACAAAGAATAACGTACTTTTTACATACACCCAATAAAGAGAACATTTCTCAGCACCTTAAAAGTGTATTGAGGGGAAATTGAAAAAAATCCAGGATTTTAAAAAAGATTTATTTATTTATTTTTGGTTCAGATAAAGGGTTATATAGAGTTTATGCCTTCTACTTTTCTTTTCTCTGGAAACTGTAAGAAGACATACTATTTTCCCATTGCTATTGTGACAGCTTACCACAAACTAAGTGGCACAACTCTTAATCACAGCAATTTGAAACTGGGGTGTCCAACCTTGTGGCTTCCCTGGGCCACATTAGATTAGGAAGAATTGTCTGGGGCCTCACATAAAATGCACTAATGATAGCCGATGAGCTAAAAACAACCAAACAAAGAAAAAGGAAATCACACAAAAAAATCTCATGTTTTAAGAAAGTTTACACATTGGTATTGGCCACATTCAAAGCCAACTTGGGCCCTGTGTGGCCCGCGGGCCGTGGGTTGGACAAGCTTGATTTAAATGACACAAAATTACTATTTCGCAGGTGTTGAGGTCAGAAGTCTGAAATGGGCTTAACTGGGCTAAAATCAAGGAGTTGTCTGAACTGTGTCCCTTCCGGAGGTTTCCGGGGACACCTCAGTCCATTGCTCTTTCCAGGTGATAGAGGCCACCTTTTCTTGGCTGGTGTCCTCTTCCTGCACTTTCCAAGACAGAAACACAGCATCTTCAAATCCCTTTCTGACTTTACTGCTCCCCTTTTTTACTTAAAAAAAAAATCTCTGGTAATTACATTGGACTTAACTGGATACTCTCATGTAAGAAAATATTCAGAGATTTTGAGGATGAAGTTACAGGCATCATTGATGAGCCTATCAACATAAGAATAGGAACACATATTTGCAATTTCTGTCTTCTTACAGTATGAAATTGGCCACCAGATGGACAGAAGGAAGCTGATTATATGCTCTGGTGATTGGGTATGTGGTTACAAGACATGTCAGAATATTACCTTTGGGTGAAATTCATTTATGAGTCCCTACTCCTAGAACTGTGACCTTCAGAGTCAAATGTGTAACAGGAAGCTGTTCTTCACATGTGAAGTTAAAGGTGTTGTTTGTCAAAATTCCTTAATACCAGATGTTTTCAGAGCACTGGAGTTGGGGATACCAGATAACTGCACAGCTTCCTTTTTGTCTCTTGATATTAATCTTTTAGGCATATTTGTGAAGGTCTTCATAAACAGTAGGTACGTATGAAATATCCCTAATTCAAATCTGTTTTAATTAAGGTCCGTATGTGTATTTTAATATTAGGAATAGAACAAGGAAAAAGTCAGCAAAGAGGGAGAAAGTTAAGTGACATCTATAAAACACGAGAAACTTTAGGGTCTCTAGGAATTTGGAGAAATTGAAACATATTTCAGTCTCTAGTGCATCATTTAATTCAAGAAAGATTTCAAGAATATGAGACTACTAAAGAAGTATGAAAAAGCACATTAAAAAATAAGGGGCTTGTCAAAAAATATTTTTTATCTCATTGCAATTCCAATCATGAAGAAAAGAATTATAGGCCTTCTCTGTGCTCCTTGGGAAGGACGACTTTGACAATGAATGATGTCTGTTTTGGGTGGGACACCAGAGGGGAGTCATATGGACCACACATCTGCTCTTTCTTTATTTAGTGTTTTGTTTGGATACTTCTGAATGACAACAGTAAACAAACAAACAAAAAACAGCTTTTCTGAAACATGTGGAAAATGTATTCTCAATATTATTTCTAATAGTACCACTAAAAATAAGGAATGAGTCCCTTCTTCCCAGGAGATTGACATACAAGGGCTGTCCAGAAAGTATCTAGCCACACAATATAAAAATAAAAGGTATTTATGGCTGGATTTTTTTCCTAACAGCCCTCGCATATCTTGCCAACAATGTGTTCTACTAAATGCATTCATAAAGATCATGGGATAAGTATTCTCTCTGTTCTTACTATCATTCTTAAAATGATGTTACTACAACCGCAGAAAATAAGAAAACCAATGTTTTTCTTATGTAGTTCTATACAGGTGAATGACAAGATATTCTATTTTTAAAATATAAAAACAAAAAGGTACACTCAAAAGGAAGAAAAAAAAAGCAAAACATTTCTAGAGTGAGTCGCCAGAATATATTTCATGTTCAGTAAAAACCCTGAGAAAGACGAGGGCAAGTATAGTCCTAGGATAACAAGAAGAATCAAATTCATGAAAGAAAATTCAGAATACATGAGAAATCATGAAAAGACATGAGCAATCAATCATAAGAAATAAATAAGTTTTGAAGAATCGTGAGTGTTACTTAATTCACATTTATTAATTACATAGATGTCCGGAATGACATATCTTCAGTATTTAGCTACAGTAATACTTATGTATTTTAAAATTTTGTATTTCAAAGTGCAAATTAGGAAGGAAGGGAATGTTTTTAATTGCAAGGAATAAATAAAAAAACGTTTTCTTTGGACAACATAGTCTCAGGATTATGTCACGGAGCTTTTATATTAATGTGAGAGAAAGGGGCCAAAATAACAGCAGGGACTTCCAAGAAAGGTTACCGAGGGTGCTACTGAGAGAGGAAGAGACATGGAAATCCAAGACGCATGAATGTTCATGAATGTTTAAAGCAGGAGCCAATAGGGAGACTATTATTTAACAAGTTTTACCAAGATCGACTTGGGCTTATTTTCAAGAACATTTTGCAAACGTTTCCTTGGTCCTTTGCTTCATTTTCAACAGTCTGCACTCTTAATTGGCCTGCTGGCCAGGCATCCCGAATGCGGGGGCCAGAAGCGGTCGTGTGCTGGTAAACGAGCGCTCACCAAAGGAAAACAACCGTGTTTGAGAGAATTGGCCAGTTTCTGTGGTGTAAATTCTTCCATGGCTGATCTCCAGCTACCCGTGGGAAGTCAGGGAAGGCAGGGTTGGGAAGAGAGGCCCAGCGACAGCAATGAACGCATTATCTGGAGTTCTAATGATTGTGCTTCCTAGGCCTGTCTCGCTGTTACAGGCATCATATTGGGAACACGTTTTTCTCTTACTCTGTGAACTTCTGGAGGCTCTTGCATGAGGGATTGATTTTTAAGAACCTTCCCAAGATACGGGAACGTGGACCAGGAGTTTATCCAAGCTGCCAGCTTTCTCCCAGCAAGGTGAGAGGCAAGCCGGGAACAAAACATCACCATGGAAACCGAGAGAATCAGAGAACAGCATAAGGACAAGGAGACCCTCCATTCTTTCCCCATGAGGTCGTGTAAGCCACAAACCTCCTCCAGGAGACAGGAGATGTGATCTGAGCGGCTGCATATCTTATCTAAAGGCACAATTTACATGATTGCATCAGGCCAGGACGCACAGATTTCAGGCAGTTTTTCTCCTCGACCATCCAGGGCCTGGGGCTTTTCAGGAAAATGACAGCAATCTCCAAGATTGAAGACTAGGGTCCTCTTTGCACACCCAGATTGCGTTGTGAGCGTATTTACTACTCTGATTCATTTCATTGACTTTGCTCAGTGTTCTGACTGATGTTCAGGAAGGGATGAAGCAGGAAGTAGATACCGGTGACCGAGGTGAAGGGGACAGGAACAGAAATGTCCTGTCTCCTCTACTCTTTCCCCCAAGGGCCAGCTTTCTGGCTTCTTGAGAGAATTGAGGATCTAGGGTGTTTCTGTGGATCTCTGCAGAAATCTTTTTCTCAGCTTTCACAGAACTGTGGGCACTGGCTTTTCCGCCCTGTGCCCTTGGGTAGGCCAAAGACAATTTGGACGCTCAAGGAAACTGGATGCTAGGGCAGGTGGTATTGTGCTTCTCGAATGATAACCGAGGACTGAGTTGTTTTCTTTTAAAATTTCTAATCTGTTGTAGACACACGGGCTTTTGTAAAATACAATGGACCAAATCACCGGGGCTCAGAGAGTTCCAGTACCTTGACCAAGGTCACAGGGGTTGGGCGTGACTCTGGGAAATGGTGGAGCAGGGCCATGAGGTTACCCGCTCCTGTTCTGCATTGTCGCTTTTTGTTATAGTCCATCAGAGACAGTTTTGTGCGGAAATCTCTTCCGATCTTAGGAGGTAGGATGATGTTGGGGGCTGCAACCACTGATTTAAAGGGTGAGGGTCTGCCCACTTAGCCTTACACAGCTGGGTCCTAACTGAGGAGTGAGCTGTGTGTGCATTTAGACAGAGGCCCACTGAACGACAAAGAGCCACACAGAATGTTGAGGATGTCTTGTTCGATCACGCGGAGCCTTGTAAAGGCTCGTGAGACCAGGTAACACCCCCACCCCAAAAAGATCGGGAGGTGGAAAATTAGGATTTCTAATGATGTTCATTTCAAGTTTCTGAGAGGTAAAAACACTTCTGTTTCAATCTAAAGACTGAAGCTCTAAGAAGAGGAATAAAGGAAAGCGTTAATAGAAGTAAAAGCAGGTGGTAGATAACTTGCTAACAATAATCTTTGTAATTTGATGTATAATTTTCTAGTGAACAGGAAAACAGAAGTCAGTAGAGAACACACTGTATTTGCTAACTTAGCTGTATTGGGGTCCATTAGCTATTAAAGAAAGTATTTGCTTCTATTTTATCTTTGGTTTTAAGAAAGACTTTTTTAATGTTTTGAATTGAGTGTTAATAAGATAAGTATTTCACATCAGATAACTACAAATTGCGTATTTAGATTTTTCTACCAGTGATTATGCATGCATGAATATGTAATTAGTTTTTAAATGTGACTTTAATAGGCAATAGGCAGCCCCCTTGTTGTATAAGAACCTCCTTTAATATGCCTCTGAGCATTTTCAGAATGTTAAATAGAAACTGTTATGTAGTATTTGCCTTAGTGCCATGAATTTGTTCCCCAGTAGACACATAATCTATACATAAGGTCGGAAGAACTATTTAATATAATGGTATAAATGTAAAATTTGTTTTAGGCATTAGAGTATATAGACTGTCTAGGAATGGAACACAATTTAGTTTCATTAGAAGACACAAAGCACCCAAATATAATATGTATATTGTTTTAAAAATAATATAACAGATGCTTAAATAGGTGTTGGCCAACTTGACTGAAGAAAGTAGGTGACTAGCTAAAATTCAGTTAGACAATTTTTTCTTCTAAAATTCTACCTGGAAATGATCAGAATATGTGGGAATTGTCATAATAGAGAAAATTCTTCTTCGGCTGTCCTCATTTCTCTGTTTTGTAATGGTTTGTTCACCTTACTACTCACCCCTCCCCGTTCCTAGATGGAGAACACTTTGAGGACTGATATTTTCAACTTCCTTTTTGGATTCTTACAGCCCACAGAGTCCCGAAGGAGGGAAAACCAAACCCACGTCAAGAGAATAAGGGACTTAGGACAAATTCCACATGGACCAATCTTGGCTTTCACGACTTTGGGATTATGATCTAAGTGTGACCATCACAGGTCACAGTAATGAGAAAACAGTGCCCAGGGACAGCATCTGCCAACCCATATTTTAAAAATTCTCCAAATAAACATCATTTTTCTTGACATGTGAGGATGATGTAAGATTTTACAATTGTTCGTAATTTTTCTCATTATAAAAATCATATATGTTTCCTAACAAGTCATATGTTTTCTAACAAACTAGGAAGCAAATTCACTTGTAATATCATACCCAGAACTTCTTTGTTAACATTTTGCTGAATTTTTTAGATTTAAAAAATGCACATATATAAATAAAATTAAGGTTATTGCATTTTCCCCTTTTGAACCCTTAGATCTCTGTTGTATCTTTCTATTTTTTAACGTTGATAAAGTTGGTCCTGAGCACCCAGACTGTGGGAGGGAAGTGACCCTAGTTATTGCCAACGTCAGAGACGACAGGTTTGCTCACCGATTTGGGGCATCTGTTTACGTGTGGATTTTGCCCTTCAAGGCTGCTGCTTAGTGCTCGCTCATCATTTGGGCTAGTTTCCTCCCGTCAGTTTTTTGACATCCACTGAGAAATGACCAGGGTCCCCTGAGGGCATTTTCTTGTCATCTCTGCTGGTGATCATTAACCACACATTTGTGCATTGGTTTCAAAAGTACCCTTTAAAGTCACTCTTTTTGGTCTGTTGAGCCCACAGGTACTAGGACGAAACCACGCCAGCTGCTGACGTTTACCATGTTCATTCGACGACACTGGCTTTGACCCTCACGCAGGAGAGAGGCCACATCCTGATCATTCCTGGCTGGGAAACGTAAGTCAAATGACTGTGTTTCAGCGTGTGCAATGCACTGAATTTTAAGCAGGGGGGGAGCGATGGTTTCCACATAATTTTTTCCTGAACTGAGACAAAATTCATGTGAAGTCTCAACTCTCTATTCAAACCTGACCGGTACTTGAGAAAGTCTCTATGTATTTATGAATCCGATATAAAAATGCAATAGCATTGTTCTGTGTATTTCAGTGATAGATGCGAACACCTTTAGGATGTTTATAATGTTCTCAAAGGGCCCCAGGTACTTCATCTGTGTTGTTCCGTGTAAGCCCACAACACACTCTAGAGATGTCCCCCTCAAATTCATATGTCAGAGCTCTAATGCCCATTCGATGGTGTTGGAGGTGGGGTGTTTGGGGGGTGATTAGGTTTCAATGATGCCCTGAGGGTGTGGCCCTCATTATGGGATTAGTGTCCTTATGAGAAGAAACCAGAGTCTCTTCCGGTGAAGACCCAGCCAGAAGATGGCTGTCTGCAAGCCACAAAAGGCCCTCACCGTGAACAACCGTGCTGCCCCCTGACCGTGGCTTCCCCAGCCTGGAGACCGTGAGAAACATGTGTCTTACTACAGCCTCCCGGTCCATGGGAGTCTGTGATCCTTCACAGAGCACACATGAGGCAGGTGCTACGTGATAACAGGCAGAGAAAAAGAAACTTGGGGGAGGTAAAGTCGTTCACACAAGGTCATCTTTCTAACGACCAGAGATAAACCCACGATGGCTGATTCTTGGGTTCATACATCTAACCACCAGACTATCCTGCCATCTTCCAGAGAGCCACACACAGAAAGAAAACAACCTTTCCATGAAAAGTGAGCAATTTGTATATAAAGTTGCTAACAGTCATGTCACCCTGGTCCTGGAATTCAGGGCACCCCACCTTCTTGGTGATGGATTGAGCTCCATGTCACAAATAATCACGAAAACTTCCAGGAGGGTAACAATTCACAGAATTACCCACCTGACACGGATCTAACCCTTTGTTAATTACCATATTTTATTTTGAAAGAATGCTTTCCCCTCCCCAAAGGAACCATACAGATAACAACTTTACTGTTTCATTCACTTGGTGTCAATGACGTACTAGGCTGGAAGTGAATGAATATTTAGACTTTACTCATTCTTTTTTATTCATTTTTTTTTTCTACACAGACTTACTTAGTGCTTACTCTGTGTCAGGCACCCTAACGGGCCTTGAGGAAACACTGATGAACAAAAGAAATAAAGGGCCTTTTCTCATAGAATTTACAGGGACTGATCGTGAACGAATAATCAAGTGAGCGGATTCCTAAGATAAGTTCTGATCATGGGAAATGTTATGGAGAAAATAAAACAGAGAAGAACGAGGGGGTGTGATCAAAGACCATCTCTGCAAAGGTGCTAACATTGGAGATGATGCTTAGATGATGAATCAGAAATTTTGGGGAAAAGCATTCCAGGCAAAGAAAATGGTGAGTGCAAAGTCAAGTTGGAATTGATTTTCATGCTCCAAAGAGGGAGGTAAGATTTTTTTTTAAGGCTCAGTTTGATTTATTTCAGACCCTAGGCATGAACCAATTTGAGTGATGGATTAAATGCCCTAATAGACTCTGGCCTACGTGCTTGGGCATTAAGAACGTCAAGTGCCCATGTAGGTTTGGTTGGTTTTTTCTTTCCTGTTGAATGCCATCTGTATTTGAAATATTTCCAGCGATGACTCTAAAAAGGAAGCACAGGTCATTTAATGGAGAAAGCAAACAGACAGGAGATGCTCCACATCAGGGCATTAGTGGATTTTGAACATCTTCCAAGAATACACTTTGCATTCTTTTTCAACCTCTGTTGATCTGATTGATTTATGCCAGAAATTAAGATTGCGTTCCGTTCTTCCATTGGTTTGCTGCTGGTGTACTAGAGTTCTACAATGGCAGTGACAATGAGCATAGTGAAGTTCATTAAATTACTACAGTCATTAGCAGAAGGATTTGGGGTGGATTTTGTTTGTAAAGGAAAAACTATTTGTTAAATAATTGTGAATATTTAATGATGTATTGAGAAAATTTACTTAAATATTTCTTTTTAAAATGTAGTAAGCCATTTTAGCTGTTGGGACTTGCTTTGTTTATTCCAAGTTTTATCCCCACCCTCTGATTAGCTAATATCAGCAGAATGCTAATGAAACACCTTAATTGGGGTATACAAGTATTGTTTTCCCAGAGACTTTAGAAAAGAGCTTAATGCTACATCCCCCTTTTAGAATAAAAAATTTTGTCACATAGGTGGCTTATCCTTAAAAAAGAAAAAATACAAAACAAAAAACCCCCAACTCTTTAGTTTTGTTTCCTAGTGAACAGAAATTTATTTTTTAAAAAATCTGTCCTAGGCAGAAGTGGTAAATAGAGAAAGCAAATTACCTTATGGTGTTTGGTGACTTGAAAACCCACAGATTCCAAGTTACAGGGGACCTGAGACATCTCTCTCACGCCTGTCTTGATGGGAGAACAGAGTATATCAAGTGGGGGTTTGTGGTCCTGTGTAAACATGGAGGGTTCTAGAGATCCCATTCTTCTTGCCATGTTGGCACTGGTTCTCCAGGTACCATCTGGAGTGACTGACATTCCAACATAATGTGTTTCTTGGGTGTTTGTTGGCATTTCAGAAATCCAGGACCACCCATCATAGCACCTTGTTGAAGAATCAGGTTGGGCTGGTCTTCCCCAACATTATCACTTATTTCAAGCAGAATTTATGTGAAACTTCTGTCAAAGCAATGATGCTTATGCTAGAGTCACGGATGGTGACCTAATTAGGATCTTGATTGAAAGGGCAACGTTGAATAGCTTCTGTGTGGTAAATTTGAGGAAAAAAACATTCTTTTCAATAATAATCTGGGAGTCAGTAATACCTAGAATGAAAAAGACTGTTTTTTGCTCTTTCAAAGTATGATTAATATTCATCAAATGTCAACTGTGCATGCATATGATCAGATAAGACAAATACTCAGAGAATTGCCTTAGAAATTATTTTGTATTAGCTGAATGACAAGTAAAATTTTAAGTTATAAATATAGCAGAATACTTATTTGATAGTTATGTGTAAATTTATTGAAGAAATGTATAAATATCAGATAATATATTACAGAAGATTAGCAAGTAGTTTTGATTCTAAACACTCTTGGAGCTTTTGTACATCATGAAGGATATTGAGAATATTTCAGCTCAGTTAATAGCGTGTGTTTAAATAAGACATATTAAACCTTTCTATAAGTCATAAGCTGGGAAATGTTTGCACAATGAATCCAAATCACTAGAATTACTGAAATCCATCCAGATTAAAAAATAAAAAATCTAGAAATGTATTAAACAATTATGAGGGAAAAAAAACTAGGGATTCATAAGTGAGTATTCAATTGAGCCTGATTTTAAACCTGACTAAATAAGAAAGATGACTTATTAGGAGCTTAATTGATATTTTGGAAGGCTTAAAAGGGAGTATTTTAGATGTGTTTGGTAAAGATTTGTTCTGGATACGCTGAGTTTATGATGCCTGCAATTCTAGAAACACTGATATCATTGACAATGGCATTTTATTATCACTTAGACATTTCAGATTATCCAAAAAGATAAGTAATCCAGCGTTTCATCAAATTTTATTGCTTTAACTTTCCACACACTATTGAAAGTATTTTTTAGTATTTAAGTATTTACATATTTTAAAAAGTATTTTAAATGGCAATTATAGGTATTATTTACAGCTTTCCTTGGTTGAAATGCTAACATAGCTATTCATTCATTCCTTAATTCAATGAGTAGAGTGCCCACCACATATGAGACATTCTAGGTACTGACCATTCAGAAGTGACTGAAGAGGAAGAAACTGTCCCTGATGTGAATGAAACTATGAATGAAACACAAAAATTAGAAGCATAAAAATAGATGTGACACATTGGTTGAAATAATTAAATATTCAATAATAATTAAATATAAAGTAATTAAATTATTAAATAAATATTGGCTGCATTCATGGCCTAAAAGATTTCAGAATTTTATGATGTTTTCTCTGAGGAGAATAAAGTGTCAGGACAATTTCACATGTGTTATAGACTTCCTTTCTGTTTCTTAAAAATAATCAGCCCCCGTTAATGCTCATGTTGGAGACACAACACTTCTAGGCGGGTACATTTTGCTTCACTCCAGATTTTCCTACAGTCCCTATCAAAACGCAGCAGTATCAGGGGGTATTCTCCAAAGAATAACTGCAGGATAGTCATTAAATTGAAGATTATTCAAGCTTAATTTAATTTTAGTTTTTTAAAGATTAATTTTAATGTTTTGAGAGAAGGTGAGAGACAGAGACAAGGGGGAGGGCCCAGAGCAGTCTCCATAGTTGTACGTCATCAGCTGTGACACGGTTTCATTCTACACAGGTGGGCGTAGGGCTGTGAGGGGCTGGAACCAAACCTGGGGCCTCACGCATGGGAGGAGAGAACCTTCACTGTCGAGCTATCCCAGTGGTTACCAGTTGCGTCCCAGTTCATCATATGGGTTTGCAACGGGCCAGGAATCGAACCCAAGACCTTGTGATTGTGAGGGAAGTGCTCAATCACTAAGCTATTCGGCATCCCTTTCATTTTCATATTAAGCCAGAAATATAGAAAGGTACATGATATCATTATTAAATTGACCTTTCAAAACCAGAAATTCATTTTATTTCTTTTATTATATTCGCTGCCAAGTTAAATACCATTTTTGAGACTTTAAAAAATCAAAAGACTGAGATCAACAAATGAGGCAGACAAAATGATGGGGAAATGATACAAATAATACAACTAAGACTGGAATTGTGACACAGCCAAGCATACCATATGATTCTGAAATATGCCTGCGGGTTTGACTTAAAACTTCCTTAAAGGCCAAAGCAGCGTGGGCAATTGAGTTGTTTACAAGATCTAGTCTCCTAAAGATGAAAAACTAAGCCAAATTCAAAAGGAGCACCATGTTCCAGGCTCTGAGATTTCTCTTCTGGAAATGAATGCAGAGGATGTTTTCTGACACCAGATAAAGATGAACTCCATGGGGCTGCTGCTTTTATTGTTCTTTAATGTCAAACTAAAATAATGCCATTTTTAATTTGCATTTCCCTGGTAGTCACTGGCCTGACTCATGAAAAAATTAATCCATAAATAACATTTCTCCTGGCCTGGCTTCTGGTAAGCTTTGGACTTTGGGAGCTTAAAGTTGTCTTCTCTGGCGAGAATCTGTAAGGCTCTGTCTTTGATTACGAGCAATTCCATTTGCTTTGATATAGGCTTCAGATGAATCTTTTTTTTTCATGAGAGGGCCATGATCCTAGGGAAGACGCTTGTCTCAGTAGATGGCTGCCCCACCTTCAATGCTCTTAATCCTCTCAGATTAAAAACTGGGGTGAGGATAAACATCCATGTGTGTTTGGGACGCCCACCTGCTGGTGGGTCACCCCTTGGGGGACGCCTGGACGTGCCTGCTCATTAAACGTGGTGCTGAAACACTGGATTCGAGGGGATTGAGGGAGATCCCCAGGAGGGTGTCCTGCTCCCTCCTCTGTTGTTGTCTAGCAGGCTGGGGACAGGCACCGTATAGCTCCCATGGTGTTCTATCTGGTTCAGTGTCAGTAGAAAAAGTTCAGATGCAGCAGCTTGCAGCTCTGCAGAGGCTGCGCACACTCGCATCAGAACGGAAGACCAGTGTCATCAGTGAAGGTGACGATGAACAGTGTTGATCACGAAGTCAGGAACAGGCTGCTTCCGGCAGTCAGCCACCTGGTGAGGAGCTTGTCCTCAGGGGTGAGTGATGTGTTGGCCGATGTGTGAAGGGGTCAACAGGTTTCCTCCCTCTGGGCCTGGTCACGGTGGCTGGACCTCTGACGTGGGAGCCCAGTGGCAGCAGGAGGCAGCAGCCTGAATGGAGGCCCCAGTCTGTGATGATGGCAGCAGGAAAGAGGCAGATCGCTAACCCGGGAGAAGCCAGGGCAAGCTTTGTATCGCTGCCATAACACATTGTCAGAGCACGGGGGGCTCAAACAGCACAGCTGTGTTACCGCACACTTCTGTAGGTCAGACGAGACACGCGGTGTCACTGGGGGACACACAAGGGTGGTGTTGGCAGGGCGCACCCCCTTCTGGAGTAGGATCTGCTTGCCTTTTCCAGCTTCTGGAAGCATCTGCATAGTTTGGTCATGGACTTCCCTCTGTCTTCAAGGCCAGCGACATGACACCTCTCTGTTCCTCCTTCATTTGTCACATCTCCTGTTGACTCCAAGCTGAGCTGGGGAAGGTGCCCTGCTTCCAAGGACTCATGTGACTGGGTTGGGTCCAGGATCAGCTACCCTTCTCAAGGTTGTTGGCATTTGCAAAGTCCCCTTCACCTTGGAAGATAATACATTTGTGGTGTTCAAGGCTTGGGATTTAGATGTTTGGGGGAACCGTTCTACCTACCATCAGCCCTTCAGGGATGAAGAACTGTGGTTTTAGACGTTGTCCCTGCTGTTCCTTTTCTCCACCACAGCAGTAGCCAATCTCCTGGAGGGCTCACATGGTGGCCAGTGGTTGCCAACAATGGCATCAAGGAAAATGTGATGGGGACTGAAGGGAGAGCCAGGCACCTGGGAGCCTAGAGAAATGGAGACAATTTGAAGACGAGAATCTGAGGGAAAAATTGCACTTTCTTGCACGAGCATTTGGAGATTCAGAAACAACAAAGTTTATTAGTTCAAAAAAGTATGAGCTAATTTCTTCTCAAAAGTTGGTGAAGGCCGGACATACCAGTTAGGGTTGAATGAATAAATACTGGGGGTGCCAAAAAAATGTATGCATATGTTAAGAGATGTTATCTATGTATTACTTTTTTACGTTGAATTGAATTATGGTAGTAATTAGTATGACGTTCGCTCAAAAGATGGCGTTCATCAAATGAAGGCTAGTGTCACCAGGTGACAGGCAGGACAGTTAAAGAAAAAGGCAGAAGCACGGTTGTCGTTCAAGGAGTGCAAGACCATTTTGAAGTGACATTTGAAATTTCAGAACGTTATGGAAGTACAGCGACCATGGAGGTGTGAGTCTGCAACAGAACCTCCAACACGCCTAACAATTGCACACATTTGTGATAAGTTTGAGGCGCAGGATACTTCCATTGACCATGGTCAATGGAAACGGCTTGGGCAGCGATACAAGAGGACACTTTGGTCAACGTGGCTCAAGCAGTAGTTCGCCGTCATCAGAAGTGTCTGGACTCTGATGGTCACTCTGAGCACCTGTTGTCATTGCAGATGTCAAACGTGACTTGTGTTCATCTTCTGTTACGGCTCTATAGTGAGTAGTACAACTCCAATACAGGTGTGTCCTTTCTGAAAACGTGTCTACATTTTTTTGGCACCCTCTCTTCCTCACTGTCACTACAGTGTCACTACACTCAAAAGATTGACTTGCTACTGACAAGAATAACTACCGGAGTTACACAAATGTGTGTGCACATGTGCACACACACACCCAGAGGGCTCAAGAACACAATGTTTTAAATGAAGCTTCTATAGATTTAGCTCCCTCCCTCGTTCCCCAGGTGGGAGGCGCTTGTCTGTGACTCGCATCTTCTCATGTAACACGCGGCTGGGCGTCCTTTCCTGCTGAGTTTTTGCACGTCCAAACCTGATGTCAGCTACTCGGTTTCCATCTGGGGAGGCTATAGATCTAGAAGGAGCGTGTGTGTGGTGCTGCCGCCGGCTTCTTCTCAGGGTCAGCAAGACTGTAGATAGTTTTGCAGTAACCATTTGTTTTACAGTCAATAAGCACGTTCCTTGCGGAGTTTATTAAAACTCTGTATCCATCATGAAAGAAGGAGTCTCAGAATGGTGCAGCCGTATGTCTTCTGCCTGTAAAATCTTCACATCGGAATAATGGGGCTGGGACACTGGGCCTGATTAAAATACAAGAGGGAGAAAGGCAAAGGGGAGGGAGGAAAGAGAGGACAGGTTTTTCACATCCAGGGAGAAAGCGTTGATCACCAGCAATTCTAAGAAGATTCATTTTCTAAAGTGCTGTGTGGTGGGGAAGCCGAATGACTCAGCAGGTTGAGTACTTACTTTGCAGCCCTGGGTTCAAGGGAAAATCCCAGTCCCAGCCTGTGTGGACCCATATACTAAACTGGGGTGAGCTTCCCACGTGGGAGGCCCCCTGTTCGGTTCTCACCCCCCGGGTTCAGCCCCTGGCTTGAGAGGGCGCGCCTCTCAGGTGAGAGGCTCCTGGCCCAGTTCCTGCCCTGTGTGGCCCCCGCCCACCTGTGGAGTGAAAACTCTATCAGAAACGAATGACACACAGCTCTGGAGACGGCTCTAGGCCCTCCCCCTTCTCTCTGTCTCTGTGCGTCAAAAACAATACAAATACCGTATTTTCCGGCGTATAAGATGACCAGGCGTATAAGACGACCCCCTAATTTTACAGTTAAAACATAGGTTTAGGCCTATATTCGCTGTATAAGACTACTCTTACACGCCGGAAAATACGGCAAATCTTAAAAATAAAGTGTTGTGTGGGGCTCTATTTTGGGCACAGAGCGCAATGTAGCGACTGAAAAAAAACTGGCGTTTATTGATCAGTCAGGAGCAGAGCCTCCTGTGAGTACGCAGCCACGACCTTGTTTTCTTTTCATGTTGGCAGGATTGTTGCATGTGTGGAATTGCTGTCCCCTCCCAAGGCATGGACATATGTTAGGGGAGAAGGAAGAGGCTTGATGAAGTACTTCATCTGTTCCACGAGCCTTCCCCAAATGCACATAAGCTTCAGTTTTTAAGAGAAAAAGAAGCCATTATGCGCTTTGGATTTCAGATGTTCCGCCTGAGTTCAAGAACCAAGCAGGTGGCGTTCTGCCGCCGGGCTGAGCCCAAGGGGGTGACTCATGACTCTCAGTCTGAGCCCAGCCGCAGCCAAGAACTGGAAGGGTGGCCTGAGTCACCTCTTCTGAGAGAATTCCTGGCACCGAGGAGGTGGATACTGGGAGGGGATCTGTCACCCATGTCTTTCAACAGGTGGCTTCTGGGCATGACAATCAACGGGGCACGATTGAAAAGTTCGCACCTGTCTCGTGGGGGTACGTCACCCAGATCCCAGGCACTTCCATCCTTCCCTGCGATAAGCCTGGAGAAGAACTGCAGGAACAGGCTGAAGCGTCTGTGCCTTTGTAGGAGCTGCCCGCGGGGACCCTAGTGACCCAGTTGTCACACGCTGTGAAGCTGGGTGGTTGTCACGCAGATGCTTCCTGATTTTCGCTTTCTCTTTCATTTTGTACGTCTCCACGGCTGGAGCTTCCTCTTCAGAAGACAGAGCCCTCAGTCACGCCAAGTCCTTCCGGAGGACTGGAGGGACTCCAGTCCTCATCAGTACACGAGGGGCTTTCTTTCCGGGAAGGTCATTCAGTAAAGGACAGAGCGGGTGTGGCTAGCAGTGTGGCTTGTCCACAGAGAATAAGGCAGGCTTAACGTCGATAGATCAGAGCTTAGTTTCTGTGCATTCACCTGTGTGACACTAGGTAAAATGGGAAGTGGGGTCTATACCCACAATGAAATACGAGTTAGCCTTAAAAAAGAAGAAAATCCTGTGATTTCCACCAATGTGGACGGATCTGGACGACATGCTAAGTGAAATAAGCCTGTCATATAAGGACAAATACTGCCCGGTTCCACTTACATGGGGGGCCTCGAATAGTCGAAGTCGTAGAAGCAGAAAGTAGGATGCGGTTGCCAGTGGCTGGGAGGAGGAGGAAACGGGAGGCTTTATTCACCATGCATCCAGTATTAGTTGTGCAAGATGAGTAAGTTGCATAGACCTGCTGTGCGGCGTCACACCCACAGATAACAACAGCGTGTCACGTAAACACGTAAGAGGGTAGATCTCACTACAGTCATAGAAAAGACTACATTGTGCGTGCCGTCTGCTCCATGTGGCTTCACATATGCTATCTCCTCTCACCCTCATGACTACCTGGGGCAGCATATTTTATCCTGCTCCCTATTTCACAGATGTGGGAAATGAATCTTGCACACCAAGTGCTGAAAGTCTCGCCAGGACTGGGCGACACAATCAGATCTCCATCTAAGAACGTTTAAACTCTAAATCCACACTCATTCTTTCTCATACTCTGTTTCCCCCAAATCCTGGTTTCTAACAGTTATATGTAGGGAAGTTAACAGCGCCTAACTTTCGCAACTGCTAAGAAAGTTAAGAATGATATGAGTGTGGTCACTGGCACGTAGGTTGAATAAATCGAATCAATCACTGAAAGCACAGCGCCTTCCTGTTGGGTACTGTGCACAGTTCTAGATGCTAAGGGGCACCGTGGCAGACAGGAGGACATGGAGCTTTTGTGGTTGGTATTCTTCCATTTTATTTGTTCATTGTGGGGGCCGGGGTGTGGAAGGGGAGTGCGTTCATTCACCAGGGCTGTGATATTCAAGTACCACAAGCTGAATAGCTCCAACAAGAGACATTCATCATCTTAGGGTTCTGGAGGTTAGAAGTCCAAGGTCAAGGGGTCCGTAGGGCTGGTTCTTCCTGGGGAATGTGATGGAGAGTCTGTTCCACATCTCTCTGTTCATTTCTGGTGGTTTTCTAGCCATCTTGGGTGTGCTTTGGCTCAGAAGCATCACCCAATCTCTGCCTTCATCTTAGTGTTCTCCGCCTTCCATTCCATGATTCCTCTCTCTCGCCTCTTCCTCCCAGCCCTTCCCAACTTTGGCCTCTCCGCCTCTCTCTGGATATTGTTTTGTCTTTAACAAACTCTCTGAAATCCTTCCTCTCTTTTCAGCTGAAGCAAAACATACTCATTTTCCTAACTAGCCGACTTTCTGTCGCATACCTACCGTGTTTCCCTGAAAGTAAGCCATCCCCCGAAAATAAGACCTACTTACAGTTTTGCCTCTCGCTGAATACGTATAAGGCATCCCCCCGAAAATAAGACCTAGCACATCTTTGGGAGCAAAAATTAATATAAGACACTGTCTTATTTTCGGGGAAACAGGGTAAGACACTGTCTTATTTTCGGGGAAGCAGGGTATAAGACACTGTCTTATTTTCGGGGAAACAGGGTATGTAGCCAGAGTCTGAAGGTGCTGTGCATGTTTCCCGAGAGCCTGCGATCTCTATTGCATCAGCTCATGACAGTAATGTGGCCCAGGCAGAACTGCGAAGTGGATGCGATTTTTCCTGCTGCCTCCAGCCACGTGATTCTGGCCCGTTTCCATACGTTGAGAGTGCTCCTCGTGACGCCTCTCAAACGTCACCGGTCCGGGCCCTCCCTGCACATGGAACGAGGTGTTCAGTTTTCATTAGGTTCTATTCAGCTGACCTGGCTTTATGATGAGTGCGTCCCAGCTGGCAACGACAGACAGGTAGAGCTGACTTACGGGAGGGCAGGAGGAGTCCCCAGACTTTGGGAAGAGGAGAAAGAGAGTGATAAATACCACTGCATCCTAGTCTGACAGTGAACCCAGTGTCTGAGAAATTTTGTGTCTTTTTCACTTTTGTTTAATGAAGTGCAGGTTTTGCTTCCTCTCCCTGAAAATAAATCATTTGGGCAGGTGAAGGCATAGCTGAGACTCCACCATCCAATCAATGGTATTCAAAGTTCAATTTGAAGACCAGTGGCCTAAATTGCTCTAGTAATTTTGGTGTATAATCTGGTAATATCTATCTGGTTTCAAAGTACACATACCAATCACACTGAGTATAGAAAATAGCTAAAGAGAGGCAATAGACTATTGGATACAGTAGGTAATATTCCAGCAATGGAGAAAAATCAGCCATGAAAATAACCTTTACAGTTCTCTTGCAAATATTGAGATAACATTTCTTTTTTAAAATACCATTTTCCCACTGATTTCTCTACCTTATAAATAGTTCAACATTGAAGTGCAGAAAATGTCTTACTTTTTTTTGATACGGAATAAAAAAAATATTTGACAAGCTTCATGCTTTTACCTTTATCTACAAATTATATGTTTTAAATATAATGACAATGCTTCAAAACACAGTTTGGTACACGTCAGTAATGGCTCTTAATGACTCAGAAAGAATATAATAGTCTACCATGATCAGAACTAATCTGCCATGCAGAGTTCAGAAATAGCAAATGGCTGATTCTGTGGAAACAATTCCAAGTTAATTGCCTCATTTATTACATCATATGCAATACACACCTTAACATGGCCATGACTTTGTATAGACATCTCGCTTCTCAGAGAAATTTAGAAGACCATTTTCAGATAAGGTTTTATTGTGAAAAAAAGTAACATGTCTAATAGTACAACTAGTAATTCTCTGTGGGTCTTTCTATTTTGCAATGATTATTTATTGAGTCATGGTAGCTTGAGTGTAAAAAAATGAAATAAAACAAAGTTTCCCAATGTACTTCTTTTCTTTGGGCAAGCCGTACAAACACATATACCACAACTCCCCACACGCACACCCACATGCCTTCTTTTTAGACAATTAAAAAGTATCTTACATAAAACTATGAATGAAATAGCCCCTCATCAAAGACAGCGCTACTGCCCATCTTTCCACGATTTATGGAAATCTCTCATCTACCTCATCTATTTGTCTTTTGTCCTTTCCTCTCCTCTCCTCCCCTCCCCTCCCCTCCCCTCCTCTCCCCTCCCTCCTCTTCCCCTCGATTCCCTTATGTTTATATAAAAATATGATGTGTTGTCGTCTCAGATGGCTGAAAGTCGGCCGCTCCCGACAGCCCTTCATAGCAGGTCTGGAGAAAGGAGCATTTGGCAGATCAATCGCCCCACGCCATATGCCGGGTGGGGGGTGTTGATTTGCTCCGGTGACAGAACTGCGCTGGAAAGTGCAATTGCGATTGGAGTCACCATCTGGTTGAGTTGATGGAAACCCGCTGTGTTTCCCCAGCTCCATCTGCCTGTTGCACAGGCCAAACGGACAAGTGAAGTGGGATGTGGTGGCAGGCACCCTGCCTCTTCCCAGTCCTTCCCAAGCTCTCTGGTGCCTCTAGAAACGCCGCCTTGTGTTTGGTCTTCAATCCAGGCTCCCACGTGGCTTTCCCTCACATGGTAGCCTCCACACCACTGGTTGGGAAATTCCCCGAGTGGGAATTCTGCCATTGTCTGAGCTTGCCTAGTGCAATCAGGCATCTTGAAATGGAGGAAATTACCCACAGGGTGAGTTTGGATACTCACTGGTTCACTGTAAGAGAGATCCAAGCCCACACTGTATCTCAGACCTCCATTAACCTCCAGTATGACTGCTACACCATGGTGAAATAGCTGACCTCCAGGAACCAGTTTAAATTTTGTGATGATGTCTAGCAATACCTCAAATGTCCGATTATGTCCTCACATGCAATGCACAATTACCCTGGTAAAGTTTGCACAGCTATTTGGGGAAGGCTGGAAGAGTTACATTAGAAATTAAAATAGGGTTCTTCCTTGAGGGGCTTAACTCATTGGCTATAGTTTACCAATGCACGTTCTAGAGGAGTGTAGTTTTGCCTGATTTACCAATTTACCATGGGTTAGGTTTTAGACTCTGTGAAGTATTAAAACATTGATTTATGGATCTATTGATTTTTGACTAAAAGTGGTATAACAATTTTCTAAGCAGTAGAGATGATAACCCCAAATGTAAGAGTTTCATTGCCCAATAGGATGTTAACTACTTTTGTATTTTACCCCTCAATCTTATTTCAGGAGTCCTTCCATAGCTATAAATACTGCAATCTCCCCTACAGTTTTTTGAACCAGCTTTACCTACCTTAGTGTCCTCATTGTCGCCTTTAATAAATCTTTGCTGCATATTTACTGTGTATTTGCAGTACACTCATATTGTTACCTTGGAAGATTATGCTTTGAGAGGTCTCTAATAGTGTTCAGCATTGTGCATCCTAAGCCTTTCTCAGAAAGGCTGAGACTGCCTTGCTGAGACCAAAGAAAACGAAGAAACAGAGAGCTGAATCTGTCTCCAATATCTGTTCTATGAAAAATAGAGGCATTTATGGCTGGATTTTTTTCTGGCCAGCCCTCGTACATTGCAACATGACTATGCGACTCTGACGATGACACAGGAGGTTTGCTGAACAGATTCTGTGCTCTTGGACCAGGTCCAGGCAGACACGAGTCACCATGTCTGCAGGGCACAGCGTGGCAGTGGTGGTGAGTTCCCGGGCCTGATCCTGGCTCCATCCATCCCGTTCTTGCTGTGTGGACCTTAGTTAATCATTTGAAACAGTTGTGTCTCAGTGTATATATGCTATTTAAAGTAATAATGACACCTATCTGATAGTGTTGTTATGCTGGGTATGATATCAATAGTTAAATCTCTCTCTCATTTATCTATCTATCTATCTATCACATGTCATTTATATCTATTTATCTATTATCTATTATCTGTCATCTATATCTATCTATCATCTATATTATCTATCTATCTATCTATCATCTACCTACCTTCTATCATCTATCATCTCTATCCCTGAGATCAATGATGTTTGACACAGGATAAGCACCTACCTAGTATCTATTTATAAAAATCTCCACCACATCTCTGTTTCCCCAGGGACGCTTGGCGAGGTCAATGTTTATTGGATACTAGGATCTTATAGGGCCCTCACTCAGACAAGGAGTGTCAGGCAAAATACTGAGGAGGCATCCATTTAAATGGAGTCTGCCCGCAATTGAATAAAAAGCAGTCCTCTGCAAGGCTGTCTCTGTTTGATTCTTTTAATCTTCCCTGAACTATTAGACAGAACTATATTTACACCAGGCATTTAATCACTGAGAGCTGTAATCAGAAAACCTGACTTGTGTGGAGGCTTCTACCACGGCTGGCAGCAGCAGCATTCTAATTTAGTGAATCCTCCAGGGCACCACGCGGGGGAGGTGGGTGGGCAGAGACGAAAGTCAGTGTACTCATGGTACCAGCTGTCGAGTTATCGACTGCACATTCCAACCTGACCTTTCGCGGCCAGACATCAAAACATGGAAGCAGACTAAGTCTTCTGTTATTTTCTCTAAGTGGAACATTTTAAGGTCTGAAACAGAACCATCTTGAGATACTGTAGTTGGAGCTTTCTGTCTAAGACAAAGAGGTAGGCGAGGCAGACACAAAGCAAATTGGTTTTGATCCGTAAGAAGCAAATTGACTGGTTCATACGGACACACTGGTTTTGGTAACCACCTCGTATAGAATACTTATACGAAGGCAGGAAATTCCGTACCCTCTTAACTTGGGCACCAAACTTGGGCACCTTCCATGAGCAAGCTAATTCTTAATGAGAGGCTGCCACCAGGCATTGTAAGCTTCAATGATTAGATTTTTAAAACTTGGGAGATATTGGAGACAAGGCAAAGATTCTAGCTACCTGATGCTGTTAGATGGCAGTCAATCAGGATGGCAAAAATAGACAAGCTTGTGAGCGAAGACGATAGGACCAATAAGGTCTCTTAGCCACACACCTGTGTATGGCTAGGTCCTACCACCTTGGGGATGTCTCAGTCTCTGAGCTGACCCCATAAACCATGGCAGGTCATTCTCCACTTCCATACCTCTGGGAACATAACTCAGAGAACTAACTCAGAGGATGGATTTCCCCAAGATAATGATGTCAGGACTCGTCAGATAACCATGAGCGGGACTTGAGCACCGAATGCAGAATCGCAGAATAGAGAGCTAATTCCATTAGATCTGGGGCCAATTACCTTTATTTGGACCTCGATAGCATTGATGTAAAATGAAGTTGAAGGCACAAAGAAAATCAGTTGCTGTCCCTCAGCACATTCAAATCACAGCAATTAACATCACGTGAGCATGGTTGGGCCCTGCAGCTTGCTGGTGTTTACTTGTGTGTGTTATTCCAATCAGCACAGAGCTAATAGTATTCGTAGGGTAATCAAAGTCATTTTTTTTTCTGAGATAAAATGCCCAGTGATATCCAAATTGATTTTTAATTATATATTTTGCTTCAAATATTTTTTTTACACAACCTTTTTAAACCCATCGCATTCAAAGACAAGCATAAACAAATTATAATACAGCGTCATATAGACAAAGCACGTGATTCCAAATGAAACGCTATTCCCAGCCTGTCCTAGGGGTAGTAGCTGGGACAATATTGCTAGAATAATTGATTTCTGAGCAACTTTTCTTGTCAGTTTAGTGTCCTTTGGACCTAGTTTGATTTCATATCCCAGACCCAAAACTGACTGGCTCTTGCACTAGGTAAATGGCATAACATCTCGGTGTCTTGTTTTTTTCCCACAGAATAGGTATTGGAAGTTGTTCTAAATATTAAATTAATGTGTGCAAAGTGCTTATGGGAATATCTGGCTTATGATTAGCCCAATAAATATTAGTTTTCATGATGAGTCTTAGAGTTAATTGTATGATAATTTCATGAATGAATTCAGTAAGTATTTCCCGGGAGCTACTTGGTTGAGCATCACTCTAAACCAGGTGTATCTGACCTGTGGCCCAGGACGTCTTTGAATGCAGCCCAACAGCAGTTCTTAGAACATTACAAGATGTTTTTGTGACCCTTTTTGTTTTTTAGTTAATCAGCTATTGTTAGTGTTAGTATATTTTATGTGTGGTCCCAGATAACTCTTCTTTTCCCAATGTGGCCTAGAGAAGTCAGAAGTTTGGACACCCTTTGTTAAGAGTAAGATGACTTGGGTCCAGTCATCTTATTCTTTGTCATTGACTGTTTCTGTGACCCTGGGAAAATCCTTGGATGTCTCTGAGCCACAGGGTCCCACCTCTAAAATGATGTGATCAGTGTGTCTCCTGCCAGCTTGTCCTAAGATCCGATGATATGATAGATGGAGAGCTTCTCTCCTATCATAGGCCCACAACACCTGAGATAAAAATGACACAGATCATGGTTATTTCATTATCATTCTCTTATGAGGGGTGGTCAACAAATTTGCAGAAGGAGGTGGTATCAGAGTGGTGGATGCACTAGTGCACACAGCTTGATTGTGTGACTTATTGTTAGCAATGTGTCAACGGTCAGCCTACTTGTGTCTGTGTTCTTTTGGATATCGCTGAAGAAGGACATCAAACATGAAGAAAATCCCAAATATGGAGAAAATGGAATTTTGTGCGGTCATTAAGTTCCTTGCAAAACAAGGGAAAACGCCTTAGTTAGAAAGAGATGTTAGTGGTTTATGGGGACCGTTGTCCTGGGAAATCCATGGTTTACAAGTGGCACAGCCTTGTCAAGCCAGGCAGAGAGTCGATTGAAGATGAGCTCCACCCAGGAAGCCTCATTGAGGCCACTTCCTCAGACATTGTCAAAAAAGTTGAAAGCTTGTAGTGGAAGATGCCAGACTGAACACAAAGCAGCTGCAGAAATGGTTGGAGTATCACCTACAACCATTCTGAATGTTCTCCACCAGCATCTAAGGATGTCACCAGTCAGTGCAAGATGGGTACCGAGAATGCTCACGCCGCTTCACAAACCACAGTGCACTGAGTGTTCATGACAGTATTTGGGCCTCTGCAGAGACAACAGAGCTGAAGTTTTAAACCAGAATGTCACTGGAGATGAAACTTGGGTTCAAGCAGGAGTCCATGCAGTGGCATGAAAAGGGCATGCCACCATCTAAGAAGTTCAAGATGTCACAATTGGCTGGAAAAATCATGACTACCGTTTTTTGAGATGTGGAGGTTGTCCACAATGCTGATTGATTCTAAGCATAAGGGTGTCGTAATAGCTGGAGAGGACTAATCCAGTCCGCTGAAACAAGTAAAAGAATCTGTGGAGGAGAAAAGCAGAGGACACGGACCAGAGGGTGGCTGCTTTTGCACGACAACGTGCCCGTGCACAAGAGCGGTGTTGCGTTGGCTGCTCTTCACGACTGTGGCTTTCAAACATTAAACCACCCTCCCTGCCGTCCAGATCTGGCTCTGTCTGACTATTATTTGTTTCCAAATATTAATAAACAGCTTCAAGGGAAGGAATGTATGGATGACAAAGAGGTTAAAGATGCAATTGGAAGCAATAACAAGACATTTTTTTCTGAGGGTATAAATAAAGTTATTGAACGATCTGAACAGTGTATTAGGGCTAAAGATGGATAGATTGAAAGAGAAAAATAATGCATAGTTGTTTTGCCCTTCTTCCCCTTCAGTCGTGGATTTCTTGGTAAAGCAGAAACGCCCCGAAGACGGGAAGGGGACAGCTGCTCCAGCCTCAGGTCCTCGAAGCCCCCAGCACAGGGCACTGTTAAGTTGGCGGCTTACACATAACATGCTCGTGTGTGGCTTAAAGCCAATGTGATTACAGGGGTGTGAGTGTCTGTGTCGTGCCCCATGCTGTGCAGGAGAGCAGAGGGAATATAAGAAAAGTATGAGATGACCATAGTTCTCCAGTGATTTGTCATCTAAATGCTGAAACAAAAACCACACGCATAAATTCAGAGAAGGGTCAATGTAAGCAAGGCTTTGAAGACTAGGAACGAATTGAAATGGGTACTGGGGAATATGGAAGACTGGCAAAAGTTTGGATAAGGGCAAGAACTAAAGGATTTTCCCAAGTTGAGAACAGCATCAGTCAATGATTGACAGCACACGTAGAAAACCAGCCACGGCAGAACGGAAGTCAGCTAATGAATAGAAGTGGCTTGAAACCATCGTGTGGAGCCAGGCACGGAGGGCCTTCAGACATGATGGCAACATTTCTTACACAGCCAGAAATATTAGACTGTCTCCTAAAAATGAAATTTAAGGTCCTGAGTTCTCCTGGGGGGAATAGCAAACAGTGGCAAAGGCTTGACAATGGCTGGAGTCATTGGGGACACACACTCTAAGTCAGGCACAGAGCAAAGAGGATGCTTGTCTTTCCCATAAATATATCACACTACTTAATATCAAAATGACCATTTCCAAGGAAAAGAGTGGACTGTGGGACACTGTAATTGGACATTGACTAGCATCCTGGTTGCCTTTACTTCCTGTCTCTCTTCTCGCACCGATTTCCAAATAGAGTTGGGAAGTCCAGATGGCAAACACATGGGGCATCTCACAGACGTCCCACACACTTCCGGGGCAGCTCTGAGCCCAAAGTCTGGCCAACAGGAAGTGAGATCACCTGTCAGCACAGCTGATAGAGAACAAAACCGCGTTCTACCCTCCGCCCTTTAGCCCTGGTGCCTGGTGGGTACTTACCCTGAAATCTCAGAGAGGAGGTAGCAGCTCAGTGGTAGATCTGCCCCTCTGTAGGCAGCTCAGCGCATGCTTTATGCCCTGCGTCCCAGCAGGAGGACGTGATACATGTAAAAATGGGTTAACGGGGTTGAGAATGGATCCCTTCTAGGCCCGCCTGGCCCAGGGAAAATGCGTCCCTCAGTAGCTCTTACTGACTGTGCTCGGAGACGCAGAATCATTGAACAAAAAAGAAAAGGTATCTATTTATCAACACAGGGGAATAGCAGACAGAGCTCATTTGGCCTTATCACCAGCCACACACAACTTTATTTGCGTGGCTCTGGTCTCCTGCTTAGAAATAGAGTTAAAAGAAATCGTAATAAAACAGAAAATTCTTCTTATTTTTTTATTATCTTGTCTGTTATTACAAACACACAGCCAACATTTGAAGTGTTACTTAAGACACAGAGAAAAAATCAGGGGATGTGACATAGATTGTTTTTTTCCATACCATGAAAAGAATTTCAAACTTGCCACAATTCAACAGGAATGTCATCCTTTACTACTCAGTTTAGTTCACTATCCAACAGCATTCACTGAAGGAATAGAGAAGAGAAGAGGAAGTGCTCTCTTACCGTGATGGGGACTTTGGGAGTGAAGAGGGGTGTGGTTGAACATGACTGTATTTTCTCTGCCTACCAAAGCTTTCCTAAGTGTGTGCTCCCTCCTCCCCAGTCTTGAACTGTGTAAAGAACCCACACTGTATCGTTTTCCCTGAAAAGCGAAGATGGATTTCCTATTCGTTTGTAGTCAACACATAGTTCTTGAGCAATAGGTGCTGCATATTATGCTGAGGACGTGGCTTACCTTGGCATATTGTAGGAGTCTCTGGATTCCCAGGAAGTAGAATCCTGCACAAGGAAATCACCCTGTGGTTCAGTTCCTGGGGTCCAGCTGAGACTTTCTCCCTGGCCTGCTGCCCTGAGATAGACCACCATGCTCCTCTCACCTTGAACCCTTGCTACTTAGTTTTCTTATTAACTGAATCACTAGCAATTTATCCATGGCAAATTGAGAGATGGGCATTTTGTTGGTAAGGGAAAGTGATAGAGAGGCTAGAATGAAAAGCATGGCTAAAGTATAATGAGCTTGAGAGGGAATAAAACAGGTCTGGGTAAACAAGAGGTAAAAATACTGGTGCTAATCCTCAAACAAAGAGAGAGAGAGAGGAGAGAGGGAGAAATACATAAATAAAATTTCCTTTCCCCTTGTTTTTCTTTCATCAACTGGTTTAGTTAACATATGTTGTAATCTCTCCCTAGCAACAGCCTTCCATTGGTCATCTAGTCCCCACGTGATTCCTTGAAATGCAGGTTCACTTTATGCCCAAACACAGAGCCCCCTACACCACTCTTAGGATAAGCTAAGCAGAAACAGCCTGAGGGAAAAGCAGGAAGACCGATTTCTTCCACCCGTTAGGGCCTCATGATCTCCCTTAGGACTCTCCCTTATCAAATATACCCAGACAGAACCAATCTCTTCCCACCAATTAAGCTCTCATGTTTTGAAATAAGATCAATAAAAACATGACTGAGTTATTGACTCAAATATAAGTAGGAGCACACATTATACATTCCATTCTAAACTTCAAAGACATATCCAGAGACTGTCCTACAGAAACATCTCCTGGGACCTCCCCCAGGGCTAAGCTCAAAGTCCAGGCAAGATGAGAGGGAGCCATTTCTATTAGGACTCCATTATCAACACGTTGATAGGAGGTTATTTTTTATTATTAAATGACAGATTCATCTGTAAGGGCACCCTGCATCACCAAATCAAGGCCAGAACAGTGAACTGTGAAGGGAACAATTTTAATGTCACATGCTAGGTTGCTAAAATTTTACTGAAAAGAAGAAAGGAAAACAAAATCCAGCCATTCAATGCAAGTTGAAAGATATCTCAAGACTCAGCACCCCTTTTATCACACACAAGGGTGATGCCTGAGCTATTTTGGCTTTTGCAAAGTGCACTGTCTGATATTTTAAGTTAGATTTCATTGCCGGGCATGGATCTGTACTCTTATCTCTTTGTTCATGGACTCTTCCAAGAATGCAGCTTCCACAGCAGGGGTCTAAACTGAAAACAGCCTTAAGGCAAGTGGACGCTACTATGAAGTGAAATCTAACACATTCTTCCATTGTGATGCATGGTGTCTCTGAGTATAATGAATTTGTCCTTGAATTTGTGCCAAGTGAAGCATTGCTTTTAGCACGTCTTTCTGGAGATGAGGCTAAATGGCACACTGGAGCAGTATTCACTGAATTTCCAAGGGGGAAAAATTGTCAACAGCAGGGAGACGCCCTCTCAGTCTCACGACTCCTAATGGGACTTCTGGAATGGGAGTTAAGACAGTGCCAAGGCGGCATTAGAACTGTGGATGGCCGCGCTTCTTGGAATTGCCAAGTTCTCTTAAAAATGCATCTCCCCACAAAATCCCCCGCAGCCTCAGGATCTGGACATCGCCTCTAACTTAAGGGGATTGTTTTGTATTGTGGCTGCAATATAGAGATGATAAGTGTGACACTGTTTCCTTTCCTGGGAACTGAGAGCAAAGACAAGACCTTCTTGTAGTTTCACTTTGCTTTGAATGTAACTTGGTTTCCAATGCTCATGGGACACAGTGAGTGGAGGCAGCTGCCATCTGAAGGTTATGCTGACCTTGGTTCTTAATGAATGGGTGACAGTAAATGACTCATGTGCTCTGGAGTCACGGAGGGGGACGCCATTGCTGATTCCCATATGGAAGTGATTTTTGTTCTTACGTCTTTGGTCTGGATCACAGTTCCACTGTTTTCTGTGTGTTCAATAAGCATTGGACACTTACAATGCATGGAGCACATGACACTGGATACCAGGAGTAGAAAGATAAACATCAACTCACCGTGTCAATAGAAACCCCAGATGCAAACATTCATAAATTCACTACCACATGCTAATAAAAAGCCCCCTTAAGGGAGTCTAGACTTGGATGGAAGTTGGAAGCAGGAAGCTATGGAAAAGGCTGAAGTTGGGTGACTATTATGTGTTGAAGTTGCCCCAAAGTCTAATTATGAAGAAAGACCAGTCAACTATTATGATACCATAAGAGAACTGCTACGCTAGAAATGTAAATGGTTGTTAGGGGTTGAATCGTGTCCCCTCAAATTTCAAGTTGAAGTCCTAACCCCCATTACATCAGAATGTATCCATATGTGAAGATAGGGTCCTTACAGAGGTAATCAAATTAAAATGCAGTCATTAGAGTGGCCCCTAATTCAATATGACTGGTTTATGAAAAGGGGAAATTTGGACACAGATACACATACAAGGAGAAACTTGATTCAAACATGAAAATGGCCACTGTTGTAGCTAAGGACAATGAGTCTCTTACCTTCCTCTTCTATTATCACTTTACTTCTTCTGAAGTCTTCTTCTCCCATTTTGGGTTGAGTTGTACTCCATTTTCCAGGACAATTAGTATTTTTTCTAATTTGCTTATCTCATGCCCTATTGTGGGCATTTTCTTTACCCATTCATCCATCAATAGACAAGTAGGTTGTTTTCAGGTCTTGGCTACTGTAAATAATGTTGCAAGGAACATGGAGGTGCAGATATCTCTTTGACAAAATGGTTTCATTTCTTTCAGCTATATACCCAGAAGCGGGATGGCTGGATCATATGGTGTTTCTCTTTTTAATTGTTTGAGGAACCTCTGCACTGTTTCCCATGGTGGCTGCACC